>CM035152.1:138097843-138362843 GCA_020205615.1 Panax quinquefolius
GTTATGGATATTCAAGATCTCAACTTCACTTATTGTTTTACTTATATTAAAACACTTGTTATTAATTATGCTCACTATTCTGGATTGTTAATAAAGAACTCATTAGTATTTATAACCACATTCAGATGCTTTACAAACATTTCAATCCAAATACACAGTTGATAGAATTGAATCAAACACCCTAATTAACTAATTCACTATATTCCTATGTAAATTACAATTAAAGAGGATTTAAAGCACAGGTTCCCTATCAGATTACATGCGGTGAGTAAGTATATTCTTATTCTAAACACAAATTATGAATTCTAACGCCATGTAGAAAACACAATCACATGTTATTATAATCAGATCTAAATCTATACTTCATCTCCCGAATTCATATAGATTATCATAGTAATTGTTAGCTAGACAATTAAACAATTATGCACAAATTATAATAGACAATCAAATAATAAATGGAGTGATGGTCCATAATAAATGGCTTTAGTAGTCCTCACTATTCCACGAAGTAGTGTGATAATAATTGTAATGAGGACTCCATTGAGTGTGGATATTGTCTAGAAGACAATATTCGTGTTAAAACTCTCAGCTTATGTTTTGTCTTATTTTATACGACAATTATATAATTAAGTTTTTATTTGTATTCTGTACCATGTATTTGGCGACTCAAGATGTGTGATGTATACCTATTTTGGGGGCGTCACATCACAGGTACAAAGACCTTTATTAAACTATCTCAAAATAATATTATAATATTATATAATATTACAACACATTATATACTTCTATACATTTAAATCTTCTTTCTTTAAGCATTCATTCCTCTTAACACCATCTGACCATTCAGGTCTTTCTGCTCTATCTGCAAAGGTTTTAGAATTTACAAGGGTGAGCATTTAATTGCCTAGCAAGTATAAGTAGTAGAATGAACAACCATCTCATGAATAGAATAAGATTCTTCTGAAATCTTCAACAATTGAACAATAATTATGAACTTAAATAACCAGGAATAAAAAATTTCCTTCTACGTACTTTAAGCATTGTTGATCGATTTCACAATCAACATATGCGTGCAAGTATACATGATCAACAAGTAATAAAGTGAAAGTAGAGTATCGTTCTCACAAAGAATTATTTAATAAAAATTACTAAGTCCTAACTCTTAACTAAACTAATTTTATTTAAACAATCAATTTAATGTTGTAAATTAAAATATACAATTACACTACTACTAACTACCACTAGTTGAAAATCAGGTTATGGATATTCAAGATCTCAACTTCACTTATTGTTTCACTTATATTAAAACACTTGTTATTAATTATGCTCACTATTCTAGATTGTTAATAAAGAACTCATTAGTATTTATAACCACATTCAGATGCATTACAAACATTTTAATCCAAATCCATAGTTGATAGAATTGAATCAAACACCCTAATTAACTAATTCAGTATATTCCTATGTAAATTACAATTAAAGAGGATTTAAAGCACAGGTTCCCTATCAGATTACATGCGGTGAGTAAGTATATTCTTATCCTAAATACAAATTATGAATTCTAACGCCATGTAAAAAGCACAATCACATGCTATTATAATCATATCTAAATCAATACTTCATCTCCCGAATTCATATAGATTATCATAGTAATTGTTAGCTAGACAATTAAACAATTATGCACAAATCATAATAAACAATCAAATAACAGATCACAGTAATTAACAAATAAGCATACTAAAATAAGTTATTCAATAAGATCCATTGCAATCTTAAACGAGAAATTTAGTTCATAGTCATTGAATTCAAATCAAGAATCCACAATTGAATAAACATTAAAAGACAAAAATAGAAGTAGAGGAAAGAATGAAATCTGTTGTCTGCAAATCTAATGCTCCCCACTTGCTCTTGCTTTGAATCCTCAATGTTCTCCAAGTTGTTTCAATCTCCAATCCAATGTAAACTAGGATTTGTGAATAAAAGATAGAATCTAATGGACTATATCCCTAAACTAATCTACTAACATGGAGTCCCTATCAAATGAATATCTTATTATTCTGCATTATCTTAGTCATAATATTTTTTACTGGGCTAGTTGAGCTCACCCTTTTCTTTCATTGTTCTCTTCCGGAAATGAGAATATAGTTGGGACGAGTCGGGAAATGGAGTGATGATCCATGATAAATGGCTTTAGTAGTCCTCACTATTCTATGAAGTAGTGTGATAATAATCGTAATGAGGAGTCCATTGAGTGTGGATATTGTCTAGAAGACAATATTCGTGTTAAAACTCTCAGCTTATATTTTGTCGTATTTTACACGACAGTTGTATAATTAAGTTTTTATTTGTATTTTGTACCATGTATTTGGCGACTCAAGCTGGGTGATGTATACCTGTTTTGGGGGCGTCACATCACAGGTACAAAGACCTTTATTAAACTATCTCAAAATAATATTACAATATTATATAATATTAGAACACATTATGTACTTCTATAGATTTAAATCTTCTTTCTTTAAGCATTCATTCCTCTTAACACCATCTGACCATTCAGGTCTTTCTGCTCTATCTGCAAAGGTATTAGAATTTACAAGGGTGAGCATTTAATTGCCTAGCAGGTATAAGTAGTTGAATGAACAACCATCTCATGAATAGAATAAGATTCTTCTGAAATCTTCAACAATTGAACAATAATTGTGAACTTAAACAATCAGGAATAAAAAAATTCCTTCTACGTACTTTAAACATTGTTGATCGATTTCACAATCAACATATGCGTGCAAGTATACATGATCAACAAGTAATAAAGTGAAAGTAGAGTATCGTTCCCACGAAGAATTATTTAATAAAAATTACTAAGTACTAACTCTTAACTAAACTAATTTTATTTAAACAATCAATTTAATGTTGTAAATTAAAATATACAATTACACTACTACTAACTACCACTAGTTGAAAATCGGGGTTATGGATATTCAAGATCTCGACTTCACTTATTGTTTCTTATATTAAAACACTTGTTATTAATTATGCTCACTATTACGGATTGTTAATCAAGAACTCATTAGTATTTATAACCACATTCGGATGCATTACAAACATTTCAATCCAAATCCACGGTTGATAGAATTGAATCAAACACCCTAATTAACTAATTGGTATATTCCTATGTAAATTACAATTAAAGAGGATTTAAAGCATAGGTTCCCTATCAGATTACATTTAGTGAGTAAGTATATTCCTATCCTAACCATAAATTATGAATTCTAACGCCATGTAGAAAGCACAATCACATGCTATTATAATCATATCTAAATCTATACTTCCTCTCCCGAATTCATATAGATTATCATAGTAATTGTTAGCCAGACAATTAAAAAATTATGAACAAATCATAATAGATAATCAAATAATAGATCACAGTAATTAACAAATAAGCATACTAAAATAAGTTATTCAATAAGATCCATTAAAATCTTAAATGAGAAATTTAGTTCATAGTCATTGAATTCAAATCAAGAATCCACAATTGAATAAACATTAAAAGACAAAAATAGAAGTAGAGAAAAAAATGAAATCTGTTGTCTGCAAATCTAATGCTCCCCACTTGCTCCTGCTTTGAATCCTCAATGTTCTCCAAGTTGTTTCAATCTCCAATCCAATCTAAACTAGGATTTGTGAATAAAAGATATAATCTAATGGACTATATCCCTAAACTAATCTACTAACATGGAGTCTCTATCAAATGAATATATTATTATTCTGCATTATATTAGTCATAATATTTCTTAATGGGCTAATTGAGCTCACCCTTTTCTTTCATGGTTCTCTTTAGGAAATGAGAATATACCTGGGACGAGTTGGGGAATGGAGTGATGGTCCATGATAAGTGGCTTTAGTAGTCCTCACTATTCTATGAAGTAGTGTGATAATAATTGTAGTGAGGACTCCATTGAGTGTGGATATTGTTTAGAAGACAATATTCGTGTTAGAACTCTCAGCTTATGTTTTGTCGTATTTTACATGACAATTGTATAGTTAAGTTTTTATTTGTATTCTATACCATGTATTTGGCAACTCAAGATGGGTGATGTATACCTGTTGTGGGAGCGTCACATCACAGGTACAAAGACCTTTATTAAACTATCTCAAAATAATATTACAATATTATATAATATTACATCACATTATGTAGTTCTATACATTTAAATCTTCTTTCTTTAAGCATTCATTCCTCTTAACACCATCTGACCATTCAGGTTTTTTTGCTCTATCTGCAAAGGTTTTAGAATTTAGAAGGGTGAGCATTTAATTGCCTAGCAAGTATAAGTAGTTGAATGAACAACCATCTCATGAATAGAATAAGATTCTTTTGAAATCTTCAACAATTGAATAATAATTGTGAACATAAACAATAAGGAATAAAAAATTTCCTTCTACATACTTTAAGCATTGTTGATCGATTTCACAATCAACATATGCGTGCAAGTATACATGGTCAACAAGTAATAAAGTGAAAGTAGAGTATCGTTCCCACGAAGAATTATTTAATAAAAATTACTAAGTACTAACCCTTAACTAAACTAATTTTATTTAAACAATCAATTTAATGTTGTAAATTAAAATATACAATTAAACTACTACTAACTACCACTAGTTGAAAATCAAGTTATGGATATTCAAGATCTCAACTTCACTTATTGTTTTACTTATATTAAAACACTTGTTATTAATTATGCTCACTATTCTGGATTGTTAATAAAGAACTCATTAGTATTTATAACCACATTCGGATGCTTTTACAAACATTTCAATCCAAATACGGTTGATGATAGAATTGAATCAAACACCCTAATTAACTAATTCACTATATTCCTATGTAAATTACAATTAAAGAGGATTTAAAGCACAGGTTCCCTATCAGATTACATGCGGTGAGTAAGTATATTCTTATTCTAAACACAAATTATGAATTCTAACGCACGTAGAAAAACACAATCACATGTTATTATAATCGGATCTAAATCTATACTTCATCTCCGAATTCATATAGATTATCATAGTAATTGTTAGCTAGACAATTAAACAATTATGCACAAATTATAATAGACAATCAAATAATAAATGGAGTGATGGTCCATAATAAATGGCTTTAGTAGTCCCTCACTATTCCACGAAGTAGTGTGATAATAATTGTAATGAGGACTCCATTGAGTGTGGATATTGTCTAGAAGACAATATTCGTGTTAAAACTCTCAGCTTATGTTTTGTCTTATTTTATACGACAATTGTATAATTAAGTTTTTATTTGTATTCTGTACCATGTATTTGGCGACTCAAGATGTGTGATGTATACCTATTTTGGGGGCGTCACATCACAGGTACAAAGACCTTTATTAAACTATCTCAAAATAATATTATAATATTATATAATATTACAACACATTATATACTTCTATACATTTAAATCTTCTTTCTTTAAGCATTCATTCCTCTTAACACCATCTGACCATTCAGGTCTTTCTGCTCTATCTGCAAAGGTTTTAGAATTTACAAGGGTGAGCATTTAATTGCCTAGCAAGTATAAGTAGTAGAATGAACAACCATCTCATGAATAGAATAAGATTCTTCTGAAATCTTCAACAATTGAACAATAATTATGAACTTAAATAACCAGGAATAAAAAATTTCCTTCTACGTACTTTAAGCATTGTTGATCGATTTCACAATCAACATATGCGTGCAAGTATACATGATCAACAAGTAATAAAGTGAAAGTAGAGTATCGTTCCCACGAAGAATTATTTAATAAAAATTACTAAGTACTAACTCTTAACTAAACTAATTTTATTTAAACAATCAATTTAATGTTGTAAATTAAAATATACAATTACACTACTACTAACTACCACTAGTTGAAAATCAGGTTATGGATATTCAAGATCTCAACTTCACTTATTGTTTCACTTATATTAAAACACTTGTTATTAATTATGCTCACTATTCTAGATTGTTAATAAAGAACTCATTAGTATTTATAACCACATTCAGATGCATTATAAACATTTTAATCCAAATCCATAGTTGATAGAATTGAATCAAACACCCTAATTAACTAATTCAGTATATTCCTATGTAAATTACAATTAAAGAGGATTTAAAGCACAGGTTCCCTATCAGATTACATGCGGTGAGTAAGTATATTCTTATCCTAAATACAAATTATGAATTCTAACGCCATGTAAAAAGCACAATCACATGCTATTATAATCATATGTAAATCTATACTTCATCTCCCGAATTCATATAGATTATCATAGTAATTGTTAGCTAGACAATTAAACAATTATGCACAAATCATAATAGACAATCAAATAATTGATCACAGAAATTAACAAATAAGCATACTAAAATAAGTTATTCAATAAGATCCATTGCAATCTTAAACGAGAAATTTAGTTCATAGTCATTGAATTCAAATCAAGAATCCACAATTGAATAAACATTAAAAGACAAAAATAGAAGTAGAGGAAAGAATGAAATCTGTTGTCTGCAAATCTAATGCTCCCCACTTGCTCTTGCTTTGAATCCTCAATGTTCTCCAAGTTGTTTCAATCTCCAATCCAATGTAAACTAGGATTTGTGAATAAAAGATAAAATCTAATGAACTATATCCCTAAACTAATCTACTAACATGGAGTCCCTATCAAATGAATATCTTATTATTCTGCATTATCTTAGTCATAATATTTTTTACTGGGCTAGTTGAGCTCACCCTTTTCTTTCATTGTTCTCTTCCGGAAATGAGAATATAGCTGGGACGAGTCGGGAA
Organism: Panax quinquefolius; assembly: GCA_020205615.1. NCBI lineage: Eukaryota > Viridiplantae > Streptophyta > Magnoliopsida > Apiales > Araliaceae > Panax > Panax quinquefolius. The sequence goes on from CM035152.1 coordinate 138,104,676, forward strand.
ATGGAGTGATGATCCATGATAAATGGCTTTAGTAGTCCTCACTATTCTATGAAGTAGTGTGATAATAATCGTAATGAGGAGTCCATTGAGTGTGGATATTGTCTAGAAGACAATATTCGTGTTAAAACTCCCAGCTTATATTTTGTCGTATTTTACACGACAGTTGTATAATTAAGTTTTTATTTGTATTTTGTACCATGTATTTGGCGACTCAAGCTGGGTGATGTATACCTATTTTGGGGGCGTCACATCACAGGTACAAAGACCTTTATTAAACTATCTCAAAATAATATTACAATATTATATAATATTACAACACATTATGTACTTCTATAGATTTAAATCTTCTTTCTTTAAGCATTCATTCCTCTTAACACCATCTGACCATTCAGGTCTTTCTGCTCTATCTGCAAAGGTATTAGAATTTACAAGGGTGAGCATTTAATTGCCTAGCAGGTATAAGTAGTTGAATGAACAACCATCTCATGAATAGAATAAGATTCTTCTGAAATCTTCAACAATTGAACAATAATTGTGAACTTAAACAATCAGGAATAAAAAATTTCCTTCTACGTACTTTAAACATTGTTGATCGATTTCACAATCAACATATGCGTGCAAGTATACATGATCAACAAGTAATAAAGTGAAAGTAGAGTATCGTTCCCACGAAGAATTATTTAATAAAAATTACTAAGTACTAACTCTTAACTAAACTAATTTTATTTAAACAATCAATTTAATGTTGTAAATTAAAATATACAATTACACTACTACTAACTACCACTAGTTGAAAATCAGGTTATGGATATTCAAGATCTCAACTTCACTTATTGTTTCACTTATATTAAAACACTTGTTATTAATTATGCTCACTATTCTGGATTGTTAATCAAGAACTCATTAGTATTTATAACCACATTCAGATGCATTACAAACATTTCAATCCAAATCCACAGTTGATAGAATTGAATCAAACACCCTAATTAACTAATTCAGTATATTCCTATGTAAATTACAATTAAAGAGGATTTAAAGCATAGGTTCCCTATCAGATTACATTTAGTGAGTAAGTATATTCCTATCCTAACCATAAATTATGAATTCTAACGCCATGTAGAAAGCACAATCACATGCTATTATAATCATATCTAAATCTATACTTCCTCTCCCGAATTCATATAGATTATCATAGTAATTGTTAGCCAGACAATTAAAAAATTATGCACAAATCATAATAGATAATCAAATAATAGATCACAGTAATTAACAAATAAGCATACTAAAATAAGTTATTCAATAAGATCCATTAAAATCTTAAACGAGAAATTTAGTTCATAGTCATTGAATTCAAATCAAGAATCCACAATTGAATAAACATTAAAAGACAAAAATAGAAGTAGAGAAAAAATGAAATCTGTTGACTGCAAATCTAATGCTCCCCACTTGCTCCTGCTTTGAATCCTCAATGTTCTCCAAGTTGTTTCAATCTCCAATCCAATCTAAACTAGGATTTGTGAATAAAAGATATAATCTAATGGACTATATCCCTAAACTAATCTACTAACATGGAGTCTCTATCAAATGAATATATTATTATTCTGCATTATATTAGTCATAATATTTCTTATTGGGCTAATTGAGCTCACCCTTTTCTTTCATGGTTCTCTTTAGGAAATGAGAATATACTTGGGACAAGTTGGGGAATGGAGTGATGGTCCATGATAAGTGGCTTTAGTAGTCCTCACTATTCTATGAAGTAGTGTGATAATAATTGTAGTGAGGACTCCATTGAGTGTGGATATTGTTTAGAAGACAATATTCGTGTTAGAACTCTCAGCTTATGTTTTGTCGTATTTTACATGACAATTGTATAGTTAAGTTTTTATTTGTATTCTGTACCATGTATTTGGCGACTCAAGATGGGTGATGTATACCTGTTGTGGGAGCGTCACATCACAGGTACAAAGACCTTTATTAAACTATCTCAAAATAATATTACAATATTATATAATATTACATCACATTATGTAGTTCTATACATTTAAATCTTCTTTCTTTAAGCATTCATTCCTCTTAACAACATCTAACCATTCAGGTCTTTCTGCTCTGTCTGCAAAGGTATTAGAATTTACAAGGGTGAGCATTTAATTGCCTAGCAGGTATAAGTAGTTGAATGAACAACCATCTCATGAATAGAATAAGATTCTTTTGAAATCTTCAACAATTGAACAATAATTGTGAACATAAACAATAAGGAATAAAAAATTTCCTTCTACATACTTTAAGCATTGTTGATCGATTTCACAATCAACATATGCGTGCAAGTATACATGGTCAACAAGTAATAAAGTGAAAGTAGAGTATCGTTCCCACGAAGAATTATTTAATAAAAATTACTAAGTACTAACCCTTAACTAAACTAATTTTATTTAAACAATCAATTTAATGTTGTAAATTAAAATATACAATTAAACTACTACTAACTATCACTAGTTGAAAATCAGGTTATGGATATTCAAGATCTCAACTTCACTTATTGTTTTACTTATATTAAAACACTTGTTATTAATTATGCTCACTATTCTGGATTGTTAATAAAGAACTCATTAGTATTTATAACCACATTCAGATGCTTTACATACATTTCAATCCAAATACACAGTTGATAGAATTGAATTAAACACCCTAATTAACTAATTCACTATATTCCTATGTAAATTACAATTAAAGAGGATTTAAAGCACAGGTTCCCTATCAGATTACATGCGGTGAGTAAGTATATTCTTATTCTAAACACAAATTATGAATTCTAACGCCATGTAGAAAACACAATCACATGTTATTATAATCAGATCTAAATCTATACTTCATCTCCCGAATTCATATAGATTATCATAGTAATTGTTAGCTAGACAATTAAACAATTATGCACAAATTATAATAGACAATCAAATAATAAATGGAGTGATGGTCCATAATAAATGGCTTTAGTAGTCCTCACTATTCCACGAAGTAGTGTGATAATAATTGTAATGAGGACTCCATTGAGTGTGGATATTGTCTAGAAGACAATATTCGTGTTAAAACTCTCAGCTTATGTTTTGTCTTATTTTATACGACAATTGTATAATTAAGTTTTTATTTGTATTCTGTACCATGTATTTGGCGACTCAAGATGTGTGATGTATACCTATTTTGGGGGCGTCACATCACAGGTACAAAGACCTTTATTAAACTATCTCAAAATAATATTATAATATTATATAATATTACAACACATTATATACTTCTATACATTTAAATCTTCTTTCTTTAAGCATTCATTCCTCTTAACACCATCGACCATTCGTGTCTTTTCGCTTCTATCTGCAAAGGTTTTAGAATTTATAAGGGTGAGCATTTAATCGCCTAAAGGTATAAGTAGTTGAATGAACAACCATCTCATGAATAGAATAAGATTCTTACGAAATCTTCAACAATTGAACAATAATTGTGAACTTAAACAATCGGGAATAAAAATTTCCTTCATACATTACTTTAAACATTGTTGATCGATTTCACAATCAACATATGCGTGCAAGTATACATGATCAACAAGTAATAAAGTGAAAGTAGAGTATCGTTCCCACGAAGAATTATTTAATAAAAATTACTAAGTACTAACTCTTAACTAAACTAATTTTATTTAAACAATCAATTTAATGTTGTAAATTAAAATATACAATTACACTACTACTAACTACCACTAGTTGAAAATCAGGTTATGGATATTCAAGATCTCGACTTCACTTATTATTTCACTTATATTAAAACACTTGTTATTAATTATGCTCACTATTCTGGATTGTTAATCAAGAACTCATTAGTATTTATAACCACATTCAGATGCATTACAAACATTTCAATCCAAATCCATAGTTGATAGAATTGAATCAAACACCCTAATTAACTAATTCAGTATATTCCTATGTAAATTACAATTAAAGAGGATTTAAAGCATAGGTTCCCTATCAGATTACATTTAGTGAGTAAGTATATTCCTATCCTAACCATAAATTATGAATTCTAACGCCATGTAGAAAGCACAATCACATGCTATTATAATCATATATAAATCTATACTTCCTCTCCCGAATTCATATAGATTATCATAGTAATTGTTAGCTAGACAATTAAAAAATTATGCACAAATCATAATAGATAATCAAATAATAGATCACAGTAATTAACAAATAAGCATACTAAAATAAGTTATTCAATAAGATCCATTAAAATCTTAAACGAGAAATTTAGTTCATAGTCATTGAATTCAAATCAAGAATCCACAATTGAATAAACATTAAAAGACAAAAATAGAAGTAGAGAAAAAAATGAAATCTGTTGTCTGCAAATCTAATGCTCCCCACTTGCTCCTGCTTTGAATCCTCAATGTTCTCCAAGTTGTTTCAATCTCCAATCCAATCTAAACTAGGATTTGTGAATAAAAGATATAATCTAATGGACTATATCCCTAAACTAATCTACTAACATGGAGTCTCTATCAAATGAATATATTATTATTCTGCATTATATTAGTCATAATATTTCTTAATGGGCTAATTGAGCTCACCCTTTTCTTTCATGGTTCTCTTTAGGAAATGAGAATATACCTGGGACGAGTTGGGGAATGGAGTGATGGTCCATGATAAGTGGCTTTAGTAGTCCTCACTATTCTATGAAGTAGTGTGATAATAATTGTAGTGAGGACTCCATTGAGTGTGTATATTGTTTAGAAGACAATATTCGTGTTAGAACTCTCAGCTTATGTTTTGTCGTATTTTACATGACAATTGTATAGTTAAGTTTTTATTTGTATTTTGTACCATGTATTTGGCAACTCAAGATGGGTGATGTATACCTGTTTTGGGAGCGTCACATCACAGGTACAAAGACCTTTATTAAACTATCTCAAAATAATATTACAATATTATATAATATTACATCACATTATGTAGTTCTATACATTTTAATCTTCTTTCTTTAAGCATTCATTCCTCTTAACACCATCTGACCATTCAGATCTTTTTGCTCTATCTGCAAAGGTTTTAGAATTTAGAAGGGTGAGCATTTAATTGCCTAGCATGTATAAGTAGTTGAATGAACAACCATCTCATGAATAGAATAAGATTCTTCTGAAATCTTCAACAATTGAACAATAATTGTGAACATAAACAATAAGGAATAAAAAATTTCCTTCTACATACTTTAAGCATTGTTGATCGATTTCACAATCAACATATGCGTGCAAGTATACATGGTCAACAAGTAATAAAGTGAAAGTAGAGTATCGTTCCCATGAAGAATTATTTAATAAAAATTACTAAGTACTAACTCTTAACTAAACTAATTTTATTTAAACAATCAATTTAATGTTGTAAATTAAAATATACAATTAAACTACTACTAACTACCACTAGTTGAAAATCAGGTTATGGATATTCAAGATCACAACTTCACTTATTGTTTCATTTATATTAAAACACTTGTTATTAATTATGCTCACTATTCTGGATTGTTAATCAGGAACTCATTAGTTTTTATAACCACATTCAGATGCATTATAAACATTTCTGTGAGATTCCAAATTTTATAAAATAAAAGTATTCAATTTTTTTATTTTGGTAAATGGTTAAATTGATATAAGTTTAAAGTTAAGGGTGATATGTGAAATTTTTTCAAAGTAAGCAAGTTGCCATAAAATAACCGGTAGTAAAAGTACAGTAATACGTGTGGTTGCATAGTAGTACACGGTATTAATTATTGATGCTTTCGTGAGAAATCACTCGATTATACTCTCGCCATCGCTCACATGAATTCTTTGATCATATCTCTCATATTATTGATTCAATTGTTGTCATAGTATCATCTGCATAATATGTTATATTATTAAATTAATAATTGAGACGACAAAGTTATTCATATTATTATTTGCAATATTGACAATGTCTAGAAGTTCTGTCAAGGATAGGTTAGATAATCTAATTGCGCGCTAATAGGGAGAAATCCTTATCAGAAAGCCCTCTCTTTCCTGGGAACGACCTGATTGTTAAATATTGAGGGTTATAATATTAATGATGAATAAGTTCGTGTTGATTAAAGATGAAATTGATAGTTCCATTGTGTGAGAATTATTAGTGTTAGTGAAAATCGACATTTGTTTCGATAATAATTGATGTCTGGAAGTTGTCGGGTAATTAACCGGATAAATGAGCAATTAATTGCTATTAATTCACATGATTATAACTATTTGATCACATATGTATACTATTGAATCACATTCATTTACTATTAGGGGAGTTGGTGCAAGTTTGATAATACTTGCATGACTAAGTTAAAATTAGAGGTATAGATGAAGGTACTATACTATAATTAATTTTTTCACATGTTTAGAACTATTGAGTCACATGATTTACTATTAGGGGAGGTGGTGCAAGTTTTATAATACTTGCAGGACTAAATTAAAAATAAAGAAAAAGATGATGGTATTATACTGTAATATTTTGAGCCCTAAAATGTGCAATTATTGAAACTATATTTTTCTATAAATAGAAGCTCATTCTTCCTTCATTTCTCACCAATTCACTAAGTCTCACAAGAGCAATTATTATAGAGAGAAAGAAGAAGAGAAGTCTGCTACCTTACTATTCCAGTATCTAGTCTTCTTCTGAGGTAAGGGTTATTATTTTTTTTATATTATGAAGAGATATTATTTTTCGTATTCATATGAATATTATTATCGTTCAATATTCATTATATTCGTTTAATATTCATAAGAAATATTATTTTCGTTCAATATTCGTAAGGAATATTATTTTCGTTCAACCATTGTAAGTAATGGGTTTCTACCAGGGGCAATTTTGAAATTTTTCCGACCCTAAAAAATTCTAGAAAAATTAAAAATGATAATTTAATGAGTTTTCTAGATTGTGTCCAAAAATGACAATTTTTGGATGTACAGATTAGGAGTTATGAATTTTATGGGAAAAGACTATTTTAAAAGTAAACCCTTATAACTCCTTGTGGTTAACTCCAAAATTGGTGAAATTTTTATTGGGAGTACATCTATATAACATCAGTATACCCTATAAATTTCAGAATATTTGGACAAAATTACAATATTTGATAAATGTCTAAATATTTGGCAGTTTTAGTCATATAAAAAATAGTAATTGAATTTTAAAAATTTTGAAAAAAAAATATATGTTCAATATGGGACTACATTCTGCTAAATCCCAGACAAGAAAATTTGTTTGTATTGATTTGGTATTTTTCATGAAAATGGACTAGTTATGAGTAAATGAATTAAATATGTTATGTGAAGTAAGAAAAATGGAAAATAGAATTTTATGGCTTGAGAATCCTATATAAGGTATATGCAGATTTTTGATGAGAGTTTTGCTTATTGGTGATGAAATCTTATGAGTTTGACATTTTAGGATGATTAAATGCATTAATTAGTAAAGTATAAACAATTAAAATAAATTATTTATAAGTTTAATAAATGATTAAAATATTATGGTAATATTAATAATATTAGATTATGATATTATTAAGTGATTTATAACATTTGGATTAAGGTGTTATAAATATTGATATGAATTTTATTGTGAAACTTTATCTTTTTTTTTTGTGTCAGAGTTACTATTCACGTATACGGCACTATTCATGTATATGGCACTATTTACGTATATGACATTATTTATGTATATGAGACTATGTATTTAATCTGAGTACTATTTATTCTGAGTTACTATTCATGAGTTACTATTCACGGGGTACTATTTACCTAAAAAGTATATTTCTTTTCTGTCCAAATTATTTTTGGTACATGAATATTATTCTTGAATTTTACTCCACAAAGCAATATCATGTTGACAATTTGGATATTTTTAAACTCTAGATAAATTTAAAGTCTTTAATATTTATCCTTGATTTCGTTTGATTAATGCTTATATCATTGTCATCATCCTCATGCTTATATTATGATGAAAGTCATCTTTGGCTTACGTGCATAGATGGACTGTTGATTATTAGTTTTACAGTTGTATATCTTTGGCTTACGTGCAAAGACAAATTGTTGATTATTAGTTTTATAGTTGTATATCTTTAGCTTACGTGCAAAGATGGACTGTTGATTATTGGTTTTTCAGTTGTATATCTTTGGTTTACGTGCAAAGATGGACTGTTGATTATTGGTTTTAAAGTAATATATCTTTGGCTTACGTGCTAAGATGAACTGTTGATTTATATCTTTGGTCGTAGTGCAAATATGAACTGTTAATTGATAGCTTTGACTCGTAGTGCAAAGATGGACAGGTGTATGACATGATCATGACCACTTATGATACTAATGAATATCCTTGGTCGAAAAGTGTGGATAATTCGATGATTTGATTCGCGTAATCACGACCATTAGTTAATAGTTGAATGTCTTTGGCAGAAAAGTAATCGTGACAGCAATTGATTGGTATGATCATGATTATTGGTTTTATAGTTGAATATCTTTGGCCAAGAAGTGTAAAAGATAGACAAACCGATTGGTATGATCATTGTTATTAAATTTGAATATCTTTAGCCTTTGGGGTAAGGATATTGAGTAAATGTTCTATTAAGCCTTTGTGGCAAGGAGAAATTGTTGATTCACATTATTATAAACATGAATTGTGAATTTAACTAACATCTTTGGTGGTTCAGGTGAAGACAGGTGATAAAAGTTCTATTTGTCTTGGGTATAATAAAGAATTGTTGATGAGTATTACAGGGATAAAATTGATGATAAACTTTTAAATCATAGAAGAAAGTAGATATCATGCTCTACTTGACTCTTCTAATGGATTGCTTATTCCGCAGCAGTTATTTATCTAAAACTTATTGTCTATTGTATTCTATCAGTTGTTATACTGTTGAAGGCTAAGGATAATTTATTCTTCATTATCTTAGTCATAATTTTTCTTATTGGGCTAGTTGAGCTCACCCTTTTCCTTCACTGTTCTCTTCAGGAAATGAGAATATAGCTGGGACGAGTCGGGGAATAGAGTGATGGTCCGAGATGGTTGTTTTAGCAGTCCTCACTACTTAGTGTGATAATAAATGTAATGAGGACTCCATTGAGTGTGGATATTGTCTAGAAGGAAATATTCTTGTTTAAACTCTCAGTTATGTTTTGTCGTATTTTGCACGACAGTTGTATAATTAAGTTTGTAGTTGAGTTCTGTACCATGTATATGGCGACTCAAGATGGGTGATGTATATATATTTTGGGGGCGTCATAGTTGGTATCAAAGCTTCGGGATATGATCCCTGGCTAAGATGTGAGGTAAGAACTAGGAGGGGAGAGACGGGGAATTCTTTCGCTAGTATGACCTACCTAAGTTTAATTGGTATTTAATTGGTCGGTCAGAGTATAGGGATAATATGTGGTATGTCAATTAACCATTATTTTGAAACTATATTCTAGAATGATATCTGAAATACAGGAGATGAGAAATGGGAAAATTATGATAGAGAGAAAATAACTGGGAAGGTACAATCCAAAAAGAAAGCAAGGTATTTTCATCTCTTCGAACTACCAGGTACGTAAATTTTGAGGGCGAAATTTTATAAGGAGGGAAGATTGTGAGATCCCGAATTTTATAAAATAAAAGTATTCAATTTTTTTATTTTGGTAAATGGTTAAATTGATAAAAGTTTAAAGTTAAGGGTGATATATGAAAATTTTTTCAAAGTAAGCAAGTTGCCATAAAATAACCGGTAGTAAAAGTATAGTAATACATGTGGTTTCATAGTAGCACACGATATTAATTGTTGATGCTTACGTGAGAAATCACTCAGTTATACTCAATTATTGCTACAGTAATTGCTGCATCATATCTATCATAATATTGATTCAATTGTTGTCACAAAGTATCATCTGCATAATATGTTATATTATTAAATCAATAATTGAGACGACAAAGTTATTCATATTATTATTTGCAATATTGACAATGTCTAGAAGTTCTGTCAAGGAGAGGTTAGATAATCTAATTGCGCGCCAATAGGGAGAAATCCTTATCGGAAAGCCCCCTCTTTCCTGGGAACGACCTGGTTGTTAAATATTGAGAGTTATAATATTAATGATGAATAAGTTCATGTTGATTAAAGATGAAATTGATAGTTCCATTGTGTGGGAATTATTAGTGTTAGTGAAAATCGACATTTATTTCGATAATAATTGATGTCTGGAGGTTATATTGACCAATCAGATAATTAACTGGATAAATGAGCAATTAATTGCTATTAATTCACATGCTTATAACTATGTGTTCACATGTGTGTACTATTGATTCACATGATTTACTATTAGGGGAGTTGGTGCAAGATTGATAATACTTGCATGACTAAATTAAAAATGGAGGTATAGTTGAAGGTACTATACTGTAATTCATTTTTCACATGTTTAGAATTATTGAGTCACATGATTTACTATTGATTCACATGATTTACTATTAGGGGAGGTGGTGCAAGTTTGATAATACTTGTAGGACTAAAATAAGTTATTCAATAAGATCCATTGCAATCTTAAACAAGAAATTTAGTTCATAGTCATTGAATTCAAATCAAGAATCCATAATTGAATAAACATTAAAAGACAAAAATAGAAGTAGAGGAAAGAATGAAATCTGTTGTTTGCAAATCTAATGCTCCCCACTTGCTCCTGCTTTGAGTCCTCAATGTTCTCCAACTTGTTTCAATCTCCAATCCAATCTAAACTAGGATTTGTGAATAAAAGATAGAATCTAATGGACTATATCCCTAAACTAATCTACTAACATGGAGTCCCTATAAAATGAATATCTTATTATTCTGCATTATCTTAGTCATAATATTTTTTACTGGGCTAGTTGAGCTCACCCTTTTCTTTCATTGTTCTCTTCAGGAAATGAGAATATAGCTGGGACGAGTCCGGGAATGGAGTGATGGTCTATGATAAGTGTGACGCCCCCAAAATAGGTATACATCACCCATCTTGAGTCGCCAAATACATGGTACAAAATTTAAATATAACTTAATTATACAACAGTCGTGTAAAATACGAAAAAACATAGTTGAGAGTTTAAACAAAAATAATGTCATCTAGACAATATCCACACTTAATGGTGTCCGCATTACAATTATTATCACATTATTCCGTAGAATAGTGAAGACTACTAAAGCCATTTATCCTGGACCATCACTCCATTCCCCGACTCGTCCCAGCTATATTCTCATTTCCTTAAGAGAACAATGAAAGAAACGGTGAGCTCAACTAGCCCAGTAAGAAATATTATGACTAAGATAATGCAAAATAAATTATCCTTAGACTTCAACAATATAACAACTTATAGAATACAATAGACAACAAGTTTTAGATCAACAACTGAAGCGAAAATAAGCAATCCATTAGAAGAGTCAAGTAGAGCATAAAATCTACTATCTTCTATGATTTAAAAAGTTTTTCATCAACTTTATCGCTGAGACTCAGCTTAATAAATAAAATCGAATCATCCTTGCACCACGACCAATGATATTCATGTAATCATCAATAGTCATGATTATATCGAATAATCCCGGATCATAATCATACCAAAAACTGTCCATCAATGAACTACAGGCCAATGAGGACTTTTACCACATCATTCGTCACATTACAATCATGATTATACCGAATAATCATTGTTCATAATTATACCAAGTCCATCTATGCATGTAAGCCAAAGATGACTTTCATCATAATATAAGCATGAGGATGATGACAATGACATAATAATTCAATAAAACAAGTTCAAGGATAAATTTTAAAGATTTATAATTTAATTTATCCAGGAATCAATAATGTCCAAATTGTCAACATGATACTGCTTTGTAGAGTAAAATTCATGAATAATATTCATGTACCAAAAATAATTTGGACATAAAAGAAATATATTTTTTTGGGTGAATAGTACCTTGTGAATAGTACTTCAGGAATAGTACCCCGTGAATAGTACCCCAACACAAAAAGTGTCCCAAATACCCGAGTGAATGATACTAGAGTAAATAGTAATCGGGTGAATAGTAACCCGTGAATAGTAACTGTGATGCCCCCAAATCCAGGTTACCTGATCCCCGAGTTTGGTGTGCACGATCCATAATATAAATAACATTCTAACTACCCATTCATATAGAAATAGTAATACATAAGTCATTAACAGAGATTGTTAATACAATACCCCAGGTTCTCTAACCTTAACATTACAAACATACCCTTTTGATATACAAAAAGAGTTTACAATACAAAATAATAAATATGTTAATCATAACTAATTTATAACTACGCCTTTTCCTTTGTTCTTCTTCACATCACCTTCCGCAACTTCGTCCCTAACTGAAAAGTTTTATTAAGCAAGGGTGAGCAACTAATTTGCCCCGCAAGTTAAGACATACAATAAATGTATAAGAATTTAAAATAATAGACTATCTATTTTGATAGAATGAAACCAAAGTTTGAGGAACTTTGAAATAGCTGAACAAATCGTTATTCAATAACAAGCCTTCTCGTATTCTATATAACACAATGATTCAATAATGAAAGAGTACAACACTTTCAAAGTTTCTACGGTATTCTAATGAATAATCAAGAATCAATTCTACGAAATAGCAAAGTGGAATGTTTTACAGATTTATGCTGAGTGATCACACAAGATCTTGAACTTATCTTCTCGGGTAGATATCAAAGATTTACTTTGATATATACTCAGGTGTATCATATAACCATAAAGATTAAATTATACCCCTCTGCAAGTACTTAGAGCCGGCCAACTCCTTGTACCCTATATTATGCATAATACTTAAGTCGCGCGCAAAGATTGAATATACGATCAAAAATATTCCCTTAATAAAAGGTTGTTCTTCTCAGTCTCAGAATCAAGATTTTGATTTAACAACAAAATACTGTGATTTCAAATTCTATTTTCTTCTCTTTTCTTCTCTTCTCAAACCTTTCAAGTTTTCTAACAAATATTTGTCTAACCAGAATAATTGGCTAATACATTTCTCAACATAATTTGACAATAAACAAGAATTATCTATACTGTCATTACTAGTTTCTACGGATATGAATATCCAACAACAGTTATTTTATGAATCAGTGATTCAATTTGAATTATTAAACATGCACTAACTGCAAATAATTAACAATAAATCCCTAGACATGGTATAATTAGCAATAATTAACCACTATAATAATAGAATAAATATAACTCATGGTTGAGTTAGGGAACTTGCCTCTTCCGCTGATTACAGCTACACAATAAACTTATCTACTTTCGAAAGACCTATAACCAATAATATCGGTCTCACAATTAGCACAATACTTCATAACACACAACACTGTAATTCACAGTCAAACTTCTCCTAGACACATTACCACACAACCACATAAGTGTTTATAACCTATATAAACACTTAACAAGTCTAACTAGTTTGGTCTGGTTGGACTTCGGTCCATTTTTGGTGTTTTGGTCACCCTATCCGACAATTAACATAGTTATTGTCAAATAAATTCGGTTTCTAAGCTTCAATATTATATTAGATAAGTCAAATATCATTAATAATATTTTTTAGAAGCTTTTAATAATTTATAAGCAATTATTATAATCTATAATAATTTTTCAAACATCGAAATCATTTTAAAATGATTTAATTATCAAATAATCTTATCATCATTAATATTTAATAATATTAAAATATTAAAGTTATTATCAATAACTTAAACATTTTTAAATCAACAATATTACACTTAAATGATTTTTAAAATAATTAAAATCATTTTTAAATCATCACCATTAATATCTAAATATTAATGAAATTATTATCCAAATATTAAAAGTCATTAATTATAACTTAAAATATTTTTAAATCATTTTTCTCATTTTTAAATGAATAAAATCATTTTTAATTCATTTATTTAATATAATAATTAAATAAATCTAATATCATTAATATTAATTTATTAATGAAAATTCTCCAAAAATATTGAAAATTATATTTAATAATTCAAAATATTTTCTAACACTTTATTATCATTTAAAATGATTTTTATAATATTAAATTCATTTTCTCTAATTTATTAAATATAATAATTAAATAAATTCAATATCATTAATATTATATTATTAATGAAAATTTCTAAAAATATGAAAAGTTATATTTTATAACTCAAAATATTTTTAAATACATTATTTTTATTTAAAATGTTTTTTTCATAATTTTAAATCATTTTCTCTAATTTATTTAATACACTAATTAAATAAATTAAATACCTTTTAATATTTAAATAATTATAAATATTAAAGGAAAATATTCAATGTCAAAAATTATTTTTCATAATTTAAAATAATTTTAAAACCATTTTTAATAATTTTATAATTAATTTCTATTTTTAAATAATTTTTTAAAAATCGTAAATTAAAATAAATGAAAACCGCTGCTATAGCCTATAGCGACACTTATCTGTTGCCTTAGGTGTTTTTGAGCTTCAAGAACACCGATCGCATACGATTATCAAGTGTCACACGTTTAATGGCTTTGATTCTCAAAGATATTCATGATCTGGGCAATATTGTGCATCGATCATGTAGTCTACATGTAGTACTACAACAATCAAGCATTATCTCGATCATACATCAACAATTCTGCAAGATCAAGAGCTTCAAAGGAGCTGTTAGACCAATTCTGGGTTTTCTGGGTAACCCAGAAATCCAAACAGTGTCGAGTTGACACTTTAGATCCCACTTTAATCTATGTTATATTCATCACATTAGTTATGTTATGGTCCAACTTTATAGTACTAGTGTCTAGGTACATTTACATCACAACAGTTCAGTTAAACAACATCTAAATCTCCAGATACGTTCCGGTCAAACATGGTCAGAAGTCATGATCATACACTTTCTGGAATTTCCAGAAAAGTGTTTCGTGATCAGATGGGATATTTTGACCACCCATTAAAAGCAATCCATTTGATATTTATGGAATCTAAAGGCATGTACTTGGACTCCATATTATAGGCTACAACATGTATACAATAACATCCACAAACAACTTAAATATTGACAAATCTAAAGCCCACAAAATGTTGTCAGACGTTGATCAAGGCTTTCTGGGTTACCCAGATTTGGCCTGGTTAACATTGGTCAACGTCAGTCAACGGGTTTTGACCATAAATAACACACGATCTAGACATCCAATGGCTGTACTACCACTTTCAGATGAAAGAAAACATATCAAGCTACAGATCCAAAACTTAAAATAACAGAAATCATAAACACATAAAGATCTAGAAGCGGTAGTCGATCGTCGACCTCATAATCTGTTTCGGGCGCTTTAGAAAATTAACACTTTAAAGCCATTTGATGCTATGGATCTATGGTATATCACCATAGATCAACATAAAACACCTTCTAACAAACATCTAAACACATAAACACCACTTTTAACTAAATATATAAGATCAAATAGGGACTTAGGGTTATACCTTTCTAATTCAACGTTTGATCTCACCTCTCCAGATCTGATCTAGATGATCAAGTAGGTGTTTTAGTGACTGATCTACTTGCTATTTTCGAATGCTTTTGTGAGAGAGAGAGTTGTTAAGAGCAAGATAGCAAAATGAGTAAATTTTGAGACTTTCTCTCTCTTTATCACTTAAATATTTGATTCAATGAATGGTCACATGCTAGGTGGCATTTTTGATGAGTGTTTGGGTGAGATATAAGTCACAATGGTCAATCAATTAGGTTACCAACAAAAGGTATTACCAATTTTACAAGTTACCTTATAAAAATATACAAAAGGGCATTTTGGTCATTCTCCATATATTTTTAATGGTATTCTAGAAATTGTACAAACCCTTAGGGTTTAACCCTAAGGTTCTAACCCTTAGGTTTTAAATTATTAGTTTCCAAAAATTTATAAATAAGAATTTTAAATTAGAAAAATAAAAATTTCTAGATTATAATTAGGGTTTCCTAATCACATCAATCGTTTAATAAACACATTAAGCTTATCAATTAAATTTAGGGTTTCTTAATTAGGGTTTAGGAAATCTCAAATATAAAATTAGGGTTTCCTGGCGTATATTTAGGGTTTTTAACTGTACATTAGGGTTTTTAATCTTGAGATTAGGGTTTCTAATCTCTTATTAGGGTTTACAAAGTTTAAACCCTATCCAGTCAACAATTGGTCATTAAATCAACATAATACAAACACGAACTCATCAACACAATTATTCAAATTGTATTTTCTACTGAATCCCTGTCCTGATTTAGGGTTAGGGTTTTCTAAAGTTGTTTAAGCACAACTCTACTCTAATTTCTCAGTCAATACACAAATTAACTAATTCTCGAGACTCGTATCACAGATACACAACACAATATTAACAGTCAATGTCAATAATAAATAAAAAAAAAAAATTATTCGTAAATTTTTGATTATTCGAAATCCCGGGTTATTACATTCACCCCTCCTTAAAAGGATTCCGTCCTCGGAATCACCGCTTTCTTATTCTCTACGATCTTTTAAAGTTGACGCATCAATTCATTTTTATCAACACAATATTAATTTGTGTCTTATATTCTAACTTGTGGCTTTGATTCATAAAAGAAAATAATTCACAGCGATATTTACCTAGAATTACTCGCGTAATTTAAATTCTAAACAAAATTGTTACCTGCTACCACCTCCTGGGCAGCCACCGTATCTTGCGCCGTCATATTGAATGTACGGGCCGTTGGTCTTCCTGGTTGTGCAGGTCCTCGAATCGCCAAAGTTCAGCTACCGGGTCCTTTGGCGACACTTTCCTTCTCCGTATTCTTTTTCGGACAGTTCCGGACCAGATGATCAGTCGATCCAAACACATAACAACCTTGAATCTTTTTTGGCTGGACAATTGGGTGACATGTGCCCTTCTTGTCCGCAGTTGTAACAAACTCCCTTCTTTTTCAGACATACTCCTGGATGATTCTTCCCACAGTTCGCACAAGGCTTTCCTCCTTTCTTATTCCCTTCAGTCTTACTACCCGATTGGGTATTCTCACTCCATTTTCTCTTATACGGATTACTACCACCACTACTTCCACCATCAGTGGTCTTCTTCTTATTCTCCTGATGAAATTGAGACGCAGCTTCGCTCCCTCCTTCAGCAATTAACGCTTTATCCAATAAAACCGCGAATGTATTTTTCTGTAATACCGCTACTTTGTTGTATATCCCCGGCTTCAATCCATTCTCGAATCTTCTCGCCTTTCTTGCTTCCGTGTCCACCTGATGAGGTGCAAACCTCGCTAATTCGTTGAATTTAGCAGTATATTCAGAAACAAACATATTATCCTATTTTAATTCCAAGAACTTAACTTCCATCTGAGCTTGCATACACGGTGAGAAGTAATTCTCAAAGAATAATTCCTTGAATCTGGTCCAAGTCACTATGGCTGTACCAGCTCTTTCCTGATTGGTCTCCCACCAATAATTAGCTTCTCCCTTCATCAGATAAGTTGCAAAAGCCATCTTTTGCTCTTCTGCCACTCGCGCAATGACGAATGCTTTCCCCATCTCCTTCACCCAAGTTTGGGCTTCAATCGGATCCGTGGTTCCCTTGAATTTCAACGGTATTACCCCTTTAAAATCTTTGAAGTTTGCCAATCTCATCCACCGCTAATTTTCTTGCCCTTCTTCTTGCTAGAGCTCTATTTTCCATATTCGACTATCATATTTGCAAAGTTTTGCATTGGGTCAGCTTATCCTCCTTCATTATTCTCTGACTGTTCTTCTCGTTGATTGCGATTTTGTTGTCTAGGCGGCATGATCTGATAAAAATATTATATTAATTCTCTTTTTATACATAAATTCTTAACACAATAAGAATTCAAAACATATTTTTCATGTAATTGCATATTTATTCAAATAGCACATAGTACATTTAGTACTTAACACATATTACTATCCCCTTTTAAGATAATTTTAGGGTTAACATACATAACTTTACACAAAAAGTTTTAATTCTCCAACTTTACACAAAAAGTTTTCATTTACCATTTTCACATATCTAATCTCAGTTCATCAAACTTACCACACTTATGAGTTCAGAAACTTGCCACAATTATATGAGTGTATGAACTTACCCTAGTCAGACCTTCGGTGTCCATTCGCTGAGGGGTTCAAAATATTTCATATAATCATGAGTTATGAACTTACCATAAGTATGAGTTTAAAGAACTCACAAATTAATTTTAATCTTATATTCATATAGAAAATAAAGATTTCATTCATTCCAACATATTTATATTTACATATGTTTAAACATCATTCTCGATATTACAACACTTAATATTCAAAGCTTCTACCAACAGATACTATCACATATATCTAAGCTATCTACCGACCACTCCCTTTACCAGTCTTCTTCTTATTGGGACACTTGTTGAATTCGTGACCCGTTCTACCACATGAGAAACACTTCCTCAAATTTGGCTTAGGACAATGCAAAGAAATATGTCCTTCCTGCTTACAATTGAAACACACATTCTTCCACATCATGCATTCTCCCGCGTGGGTCTTTCCAAACTTGCTACAGGCTTGCCTATTCCTCGGGTTTGAATTTTCAGAATTGTCACGGTCGTTGTCCTGCTTTCTCTTCTTCTTGCCCTTATTGCTGGTTCTTTCAGACGATCCACCACCTTCATTCTTCATTCTCTCCACCTGCGCCTTTCAGCTCGTTCCGTTCTTCAGTCATTTAGCGTAGTGCTCGCTCCGTCTTCCACAACTCCTCCAAAAGAAATACCTTACTCTGGAGTTCCTGGACTTCTGCAGATAGCTGATCTTGTTCTCCAACTTTGATCTTATTCTTTAACTCCACCTTAGCTTCTTCAGACTCCGCCTCCTCATCACCACTTAGATACATCTCGGGATAATCATCATGATCACTCCTGAGATTAACCATAGGTTCATCCTTCCCCACTTCTTCCACTGACTCACTTTGTGCTGGCACCTCGGCTACTAGCACTAGTGCGACAGCCGCTTGCATCTCCGTACTCATCTTATCTTCTCTCGACATCCTACAATCAGTTTAAAAAACTTGATTAGTACTTCACCAGTACAAACTTCTCACACTATGTGCCCACATATTTCACTATTGATGCGCTTCGACAATCCCTCACTTAGTACTCTATATGAGTATTCTCTGTATCGCTCATGGTTATAATCCTAGGGTATTCCCCACCCCACTTAAGGTTTATAACCTACAGCTTTACTACCAAGTGTTGACACCTTGGTCACTACAGCTTTGATACCAACCTGTGACGCCCCCAAATTTGGGTTACCTGACCCCCGAGTTTGGTGCTCACGATCCACAATATAAATGACATTCTAACTATCCATTCATATAGAAATAGTAATACATAAGTCATTAACAGAGATTGTTAAAACAATACCCTAGGTTCCCTAACCTTAACATTACAAACATACCCTTTTGATATACATAAAGAATTTACAATACAACATAATAAATATGTTAATCATAACTAATTTATAACTACGCCTTTTCCTTTGTTCTTCTTCATAGCACCTTCCGCAACTTCGTCCCTAGCTGAAAAGATTTATTTAGCAAGGGTGAGCAACTAATTTGCCCCGCAAGTTAAGACATACAATAAATGTATAAGAATTCAAAACAACAGACTATCTATTTTGATAGAATGAAACCAAAGTTCAGGGAACTTTGAAATAGCTGAACAAATCGTTATTCAATAACAAGTCTTCTCGTATTCTATACAACACAATGATTCAATAATGAAAGAGTACAACACTTTCAAAGTTTCTACGATATTCTAATGAATAATCAAGAATCAATTCTACGAAATAGCATAAGTGGAATGTTTTCCAGATTTATGCTGAGTTATCACACAATATCTTGAACTTATCTTGTCGGGTAGATATCAAAGATTTACTTTGATATATACTCAAGTTTATCAGATAACAATAAAGATTAAATCATACCCCCCTGCAAGTAATTAGAGCCGGCCAACTCCTTGTACCCTATATTATGCATAATACTTAAGTCACCCGCAAAGAACGAATATACGATCAAAAATATTCCTTTAATAAAAGGTTGTTCTTCTCAGTCTCAGAATCAAGATTTTAATTTAACAACGAAATACTGTGATTTCAAATTCTATTTGCTTCTCTGCTCTTCTCTTCTCAAACCTATCAAGTTTTCTAACAATAATTGAATTCTCTTAACCGTAATAATCAAGTTAAGACATTTCTAAACATAATTTGACATTAAATAGCTAAGACATTTCTCAACATAATTATCATAAACAGAATTATGATAACAATCATTTTACTAGCTTCTACGGATATGAATATCCAACAATAGTTATTCTATAATGTATATATGAATCAAGTAATTCAATTTGAATTATTAAACATGCACTAACTGCGAATAATCAACAATAAATCCTCGGACGTGGTATAATTAGCAATAATTAACCACTATAATAATTGAATAAATATAACTCAAAGGTTGAGTTAGGGAACTGCCTTCTCTTCATTGATTACATGCCTACACAATAAACTTATCTACTTTTGAAAGACCTATAACCAATAATAATATCTATCTCACAATTAGCACAATAATTCATAAACACACAACACCGTAATTTACACATTAAACTTTCCTGTATATTATTACTACATAGCCACACACATCGGTGTTTATAACCTATATAAACACTTAACAAGTCTAACTAGTTTAGTCTTGTTGGACTTTCTGGTCCATTCTATGTTCGTCACCTATCCGATAATTAACACAGTTATTGTCAATTAAATTGGTTTCTAAGCTTTAATATTATATTAGATAAGTCAAATATCATTAATAATATTTTTCTAAGCTTTTAATAATTTATAAGCAATTATTATAATCTATAATAATTTTTAAACATCGAAATCATTTTTAAATGATTTAATTATCAAATAATCTTATCATTATTAATATTTAATAATATTAAAATATTAATGACATACTTGTTAAAATATTAAAGTTATTATTAATAACTTAAATATTTTTAAATCAACAATATTACACTTAAATGATTTTTAAAATAATTAAAATCATTTTTAAATCATCACCATTAATATCTAAATATTAATGAAATTATTATCCAAATATTAAAAGTCATTAATTATAACTTAAAATATTTTTAAATCATTTTTTTCATTTTTAAATGATTTTTAAATCAATAAAATCATTTTTAATTCATTTATTTAATATAATAATTAAATAAATCTAATATCATTAATATTAATTTATTAATGAAAATTCTCTAAAAATATTGAAAATTATATTTTATAATTCAAAATATTTTCTAACACTTTATTATCATTTAAAATGATTTTTATAATATTAAAATACATTTTCTCTAATTTATTTAATATAATAATTAAATAAATTCAATATCATTAATATGATATTATTAATGAAAATTCTCTAAAAATATTAAAAGTTATATTTTATAACTCAAAATATTTTTAAATACATTATTTTTATTTAAAATGTTTTTTCATAATTTTAAATCATTTTTCTAATTTATTTAATACACTAATTAAATAAATAAAAACCTTTTAATATTTAAATAATTATAAATATTAAAGGAAAATATTCCAATTGGTCAAAAATTATTTTTCATAATTTAAAATAATTTTAAAACCATTTTTTAATAATTTTTATAATTTATTTCTATTTTTAAATAATTTCCAAAAAATCTAAAATTAAAATAAATGAAAACCAATGCTATATAGCCTATACACACACTTATCTCGTTGCCTTAGGTGTTCTTGAGCTTTAAGAACACCGTCGGATAGTTAACCGGTGTACACGACGTCAATCGACTTTGATTCTCAGTATATTCATGATCTGGGCAATATTGTGCATCGATCATGTAGTCTACATGTAGTACTACAACAATCAAGCATTATCTCAATCATACATCAACAATTCTGCAAGATCTAGAGCTTCAAAGGAGTCGCGACAATTTCTGGTTTTTGGGTAACCCGTAAACCTGCATAATGTCGAGTTGACACTTTAGAGCCCACTTTAATCTATGTTATGTTCATCACATTAGTTATGTTATGGTCCAAATTTATAGTACTAGTGTCTATGTACATTTACATCACAACAGTTCAGTTAAACAACATCTAAATCTCCAGATACATTCCGGTCAAACATGGTCAGAAGTCATGATCATACACTTTCTGGAATTTCTAGAAAAGGGTTTCGTGATCAGATGGGATATTTTGACCACCCATTAAAAGAAATCCATTTGATATTTATGGAATCTAAAGGCATGTACTTGGACTCTATATTATAGGCTACAACATGTATACAACAACATCCAAAAACAACTTAAATATTGACAGATCTAAAGCCCACAAAACGATGTCAGACGTTGATCAAGGCTTTCTGGGTTACCCAGATTTGGCCTGGTTAACGTTGGTCAACGTCAGTCAACGGGTTTTGACCATAAATAACACACGATCTAGACATCCAATGGCTGTACTACCACTTTCAGATGAAAGAAAACATATCAAGCTACAGATCCACAACTTAAAACAACAGAAATCATAAACACATAAAGATTCAGAAGCGATCGACATTTGACATTGTCAGGACCTCATAACTGCTCAAGGGCGCTTTTAGAAAATTAACACTTTTAAAGCCATTTGATGCTATGGATCTATGGTATATCACCATAGATCAACATAAAACACCTTCTAACAAACATTTAAACACATAAACACCACTTTTAACTAAATATATAAGATCAAATAGGGACTTAGGGTTATACCTTTCTAATTCAACGTTTGATCTCAACTCTCCAGATCTGATCTAGATGATCAAGTGGGTGTTTTAGTGACTGATCTACTTGCTATTGTCGAATGCTTTTGTGAGAGAGAGAGTTGTTAAGAGCAAGATAACAAAATGAGTAAATTTTGAGACTTTCTCTCTCTTTATCACTTAAATATTTGATTCAATGAATGGTCACATGCTAGGTGGCATTTTTGATGAGTGTTTGGGTGAGATATAAGTCACAATGGTCAATCAATTAGGTTACCAACTAAAGGTATTACCAATTTTACAAGTTACCTTATAAAAATATACAAAAGGGCATTTTGGTCATTCTCCATATATTTTTAATGGTATTCTAGAAATTGTATAAACCCTTAGGGTTTAACCCTAAGGTTCTAACCCTTAGGTTTTAAATCATTAGTTTCCAAAAATTTATAAATAAGAATTTTAAATTAGAAAAATTAAAATTTCTAGATTACAATTAGGGTTTCCTAATTAAATTAGGGTTTTCTAATCACATCAATCGTTTAATAAACACATTAAGCTTATCAATTAAATTTAGGGTTTCCTAATTAGGGTTTAGGAAATCCCAGATATAAAATTAGGGTTTCCCAGCGTATAATTAGGGTTTTTAACTGTACATTAGGGTTTCTAATCTTGAGATTAGGGTTTCTAATCTCTTATTAGGGTTTACAAAGTTTAAACCCTATCCAGTCAACAATTGGTCATTAAATCAACACAATACAAACACGAACTCATCAACACAATTATTCAAATTATTTTTTCATCGAATCCCTCATCCCGATTTAGGGTTAGGGTTTTCTAAAGTTGTTTAAGCATAACTCTACTCTAATTTCTCAGTCAATACACAAATTAACTAATTCTCGAGACTCGTATCACAGATAACAACACAATATTAACAGTCAATGTCAATAATAAATAAATAAAAAAAATTATTTGTAAATTTTTGATTATTCGAAATCCCGGGTTATTACATTCACCCCTCCTTAAAAGGATTCCGTCCTCGGAATCACCGCTTTCTTATTCTCTACAATCTTTTAAAGTTGTCGCATCAATTCATTTTTATGAACACAATATTAATTTGTGTCTTATATTCTAACTTGTGACTTTAATTCATAAAAGAAAACAATTCACAGTGATATTTAATAAGAATTACTCGCGTAATTTAAATTCTAAACGAAATTGTTACCTGCTACCACCTCCTGGGCAGCCACCGTATCTTGCGCCGTCATGTTGAATGTACGGGCCGTTGGTCTTCCTGGCTGTGCAGGTCCTCGAATCGCCAAAGTTTCGCTACCGGGTCCTTTGGTGACACTTTCCTTCTCCGTATTCTTCTTCGCATAATTTCCTAACCGGATGATCAACGATCACACACATAATAAACCTTGAATCTTTTTCGGCTGGACAATTTGGTGACATGTGCCCTTCTTGTCCGCAGTTGTAACAAACTCCCTTCTTTTTCAGACATACTCCTGGATGATTCTTCCCACAGTTCGCACAAGGCTTTCCTCCTTTCTTATTCCCTTCAGTCTTATTACCCGATTGGGTATTCTCACTCCATTTTCTCTTATACGGATTACTACCACCACTACTTCCACCGTCATTGGTCTTCTTCTTCTTCTGCTGATGAAATTGAGACGCAGCTTCGCTCCCTCCTTCAGCAATTAACGCTTTATCCAATAAAACCGCGAATGTATTTTTCTGTAATACCGCTACTTTGTTGTATATCCCCGACTTCAATCCATTCTCGAATCTTCTCGCCTTTCTTGCTTTCGTGTCCACCTGATGAGGTGCAAACCTCGCTAATTTGTTGAATTTAGCAGTGTATTCAGAAACAGACATATTATCCTGTTTTAATTCCAAGAACTTAACTTCCATCCGAGCTTGCATACTCGGTGAGAAGTAATTCTCAAAGAATAATTCTTTGAATCTGGTCCAAGTCACCATCACTTGTACTTCATTTTTTTCCGATTGGTCTCCCACCAATAATTAGCTTCTCCCTTCATCAGATAAGTTGCAAAAGCCATCTTTTGCTCTTCTGCCACTCGCGCAATGACGAATGCTTTCCCCATCTCCTTCACCCAAGTTTGGGCTTCAATCGGATCCGTGGTTCCCTTGAATTTCAACGGTATTACCCCTTTAAAATCTTTGAAGTTTGCCAATCTGTCAGCTGGCTAATTTCTTGCCCTTCTTCTTGCTAGAGCTCTATTTTCCATATTCGACTATCATATTTGCAAAGTTTTGCATTGGGTCAGCTTATCCTCCTTCATTATTCTCTGACTGTTCTTCTCGTTGATTGCGATTTTGTTGTCTAAAGTGGCATGATCCGATAAAATAATATTAATTTCTTTTTTATACATAAATTCTTAACACAATAAGAATTCAAAACATATTTTTCATGTAATTGCATATTTATTCAAATAGCACATAGTACATTTAGTACTTAACACATATTACTATCCCCTTTTAAGATAATTTTAGGGTTAACATACATAACTTTACACAAAAAGTTTTAATTCTCCAACTTTACACAAAAAGTTTTCATTTACCATTTTCACATATCTAATCCCAGTTCATCAAACTTACCACACTTATGAGTTTAAAAACTTGCCACAATTATATGAGTGTATGAACTTACTCTAGTCAGACCTTTGGCGTCCATTCGCTGAGGGGTTCAAAACATTTCATATAATCACGGGTTATGAACTTACCATAAGTATGAGTTTTAAGAACTCACAAATTAATTTTAATCTTATATTCATATAGAAAATAAAGATTTCATTCATTCCAACATATTTATATTTACATATGTTTAAACATCATTCTCGATATTACAACACTTAATATCAAAAGCTTCTACCAACAGATACTATCACATATATCTAAGTTATCTACCGACCACTCCCTTCACCAGTCTTCTTCTTGTTGGGACACTTGTTGAATCCGTGACCCGTTCTACCACATGAGAAACACTTCCTCAAATTTGGCTTAGAGCAATGCAAAGAAATATGTCCTTCCTGCTTACAATTGAAACACACATTCTTCCACATCATGCATTCTCCCGCGTGGGTCTTTCCAAACTTGCTACAGGCTTGCCTCTTCTTCGGGTTTGAATTTTTAGAGTTGTCACTGTCGTTGTCCTTCTTTCTCTTCTTCTTGCCTTTATTGTTGGTTCCTTCAGACGATCCACCACCTTCAGTCTTCATTCTCTCCACCTGCGCCTTCAACTCGTTCCGTTCTTCAGTCATTTCGCGTAGTGCTCGCTCCTACTTCCACAACTCCTCCAAAAGAAATACCTTACTCTGGAGTTCCTGGACTTCTGCAGATAGCTGATCTTGTTCTCCAACTTTGATCTTATTCTTTAACTCCACTTTAGCTTCTTCAGACTCCGCCTCCTCATCACCACTTAGATACATCTCGGGAAAATCATCATGATCACTCCCGAGATTAACCATAGGTTCATCCTTCCCCACTTCTTCCACTGACTCGCTTTGTTCTGGCACCTCGGCTACTGGCACTGGTGCGACAGCCGTTGGCATCTCCGTACTCATCTTATCTTCTCCCGACATCCTACAATCAGTTTAAAAAACTTGATTAGTACTTCACCAGTACAAACTTCTCACACTATGTGTCCACATATTTCACTATCGATACGCGCTCGACAATCCTCACTTAGTACTCTATATGAGTATTCTCTATCTCGCTTATGGTTATAATCCTAGGGGTATTCCCACCCCACTTAAGGTTTATAACTCATGACTACCAATCTATTGACACCTTGGTCACTACTGACTTTGATACCAACTCCGTGACGCCTCAAACCAAGTTACTCCGACCCCGAAGTTTGGTGCTCACGATCCACAATATAAATGACATTCTAACTACCCATTCATATAGAAATAGTAATACATAAGTTATTAACATAGAGATTGTTAATACAATACCCTAGGTTCTCTAACCTTAACATTACAAACATACCCCTTTTGATATACAAAAGAGTTTACAATACAAACATAATAAATATGTTAATCATAACTAATTTATAACTACGCCTTTTCCTTTTATTCTTCTTCACAAAGACCTTCCGCAACTTCGGTCCCTAATAGTGAAAAGATTTATTTAGCAAGGGTGAGCAACTAATTTGGTTCTGCAAGTTAAGACATACAATAAATGTATAAGAATTCAAAACAACAGACTATCTATTTTGATAGAATGAAACCAAAGTTCAGGGAACTTTGAATTAGCAGAACAAATCGTTATTCCATAACAAGTCTTCTCGTATTCTATACAACACAATGATTCAATAATGAAAGAGTACAACGCTTTCAAAGTTTCTACGATATTCTAATGAATAATCAAGAATCAATTTTACGAAATAGCATAAGTGGAATGTTTTCCAGATTTATGCTGAGTGATCACACAAGATCTTGAACTTATCTTCTCGGGTAGATATCAAAGATTTACTTTGATATATACTCAGGTTTAGCAGATAACCATAAAGATTCAATCATACCCCTCTGCAAGTACTTAGAGCCAGCCAACTCCTTGTACCCTATATTATGCATAATACTTAAGTCGCGCTCAAAGATCGAATATACGATCAAAAATATTCCCTTAATAAAAGGTTGTTCTTCTCAGTCTTAGAATCAAGATTTTGATTTAACAACGAAATACTGTGATTTCAAATTCTATTTGCTTCTCTTCTCTTTTCTTCTCAAACCTATCAAGTTTTCTAATAAATGTTTGTCTAACCAGAATAATTGGCTAAGATATTTCTCAACATAATTCGACATTAAACAGGAATTATCTCAGATCAATCATTATTAGCTTCTACTTGATATGAATATCCAACAATGCTTATTTTATGAACGTAATAATTAATTCAATTTGAATTATTAAACATGCACTAATCGCGAATAATCAACAATAAATCCTCGGACGTGGTATAATTAGCAATAATTAACCACTATAATAATTGAATAAATATAACTCAAGGTTGAGTTAGGGAACTTGCCTCTTTCGCTGATTACAGCTACACAATAAACTTATCTGCTTTCGAAAGACCTATAACCAATAATATCGATCTTACAATTAGCACAATACTTCATAACACACAACACTGTAATTCATAGTCAAACTTCTCCTAGACACATTACCACACAACCACATCAGTGTTTATAACCTATATAAACACTTAACACGTCTAACTAGTTTGGTCGAGTTGGACTTTGGTCCATTCTCGGTGTTCTAGTCACCCTATCCGACAATTAACACAATTATTGTCAATTAAATTCGATTTCTAAGCTTCAATATTATATTAGATAAGTCAAATATCATTAATAATATTTTTCAGAAGCTTTTAATAATTTATAAGTAATTATTATAATCTATAATAATTTTTCAAATATCGAAATCATTTTAAAATGATTTAATTATCAAATAATCTTATCATCATTAATATTTAATAATATTAAAATATTAATGACATACTTGTCAAAATATTAAAGTTATTATCAATAACTTAAACATTTTTAAATCAACAATATTACTACTTAAATGATTTTTAAAATTATTAAAATCATTTTTAAATCATCACCATTAATATCTAAATATTAATGAAATTATTATCCAAATATTAAAAGTCATTAATTATAACTTAAACTATTTTTAAATCATTTTTCTCATTTTTAAATGATTTTTAAATGAATAAAATCATTTTTAATTCATTTATTTAATATAATAATTAAATAAATCTAATATCATTAATATTAATTTATTAATGAAAATTCTCCAAAAATATTGAAAATTATATTTTATAATTCAAAATATTTTCTAACACTTTATTCTCATTTAAAATGATTTTTATAATATTAAATTATTTTTCTCTAATTTATTTAATATAATAATTAAATAAATTCAATATCATTAATATTATATTATTAATGAAAATTCTCTAAAAATATGAAAAGTTATATTTTATAACTCAAAATATTTTTAAATACATTATTTTTATTTAAAATGTTTTTCATAATATTAAATCATTTGTCTCTAATTTTTTTAATACACTAATTAAATAAATTAAATACCTTTAATATTTAAATAATTATAAATATTAAAGGAAAATATTCCAATTGGTCAAGAATTATTTTTCATAATTTAAAATAATTTTTAAAACCATTTTTAATAATTTTTATAATTTATTTCTACTTTTAAATAATTTCCAGAAAATCAGAAATTAAAATAAATAAAAACCGTTGTTATAGCCTATAGCGACACTTATCTGTCGTCTTAAGTGTTCTTGAGCTTTAAGAACACTGTCAGACAGTTAACAAGTGTGCACGTTTGATCGGCTTTGATTCTCAATGTATTCATGATCTGGGCAATATTGTGCATCGACCATGTAGTCTACATGTAGTACTACAACAATCAAGCATTATCTCGATCATACATCAACAATTCTGCAAGATCCAGAGCTTCAAAGGAGCTGTTAGACCAATTCTGGGTTTTCTGGGTAACCCAGAAATCCAGACAGTGTCGAGTTGACACTTTAGATCCCACTTTAATCAATGTTATGTTCATCACATTAGTTATGTTATGGTCCAACTTTATAGTACTAGTGTCTAGGTACATTTACATCACAACAGTTCAGTTAAACAACATCTAAATCTCCAGATACGTTCCGGTTGTTGCCTCTTTTACAGTTCTGGTAAAAGAGCTCTAACTCATGCAAACATACATGTGTCAACAAGTAATACAGAGTAAGTAGAGTATCGATCCCACAGAAAAAATTGTTAAATTTAAACTACTATGCATCAATTAACTCACTGTATTTATATGCTTAGACTAATGAATATAATTATTGAATTAAACTAATTGTAACTAACTACTAAAAATAAGTATACTAATGGAATGAATATAATCTGGAAATAATGGGACCGTAACTTCATTTAATATTTCATCTAATCACCACTATCATGCAAGAAGTGTTCACAGATCATAGGAAAATAGCCAAGAACACGAATAGAGTTATAACCATTTTTCAATGCAATATAACCTACTTACATAGCATCCACAGATGATAGACTCCATGTAATCATCAATACAACCAAAATCACTATATGTCTATGTGAAATTGTAATTATATTGATTTTAAGAACAAGCCCTTACTCTAGCTCATATGGTGAAACAGTATATGTCTATCTGGTTCACAAAATACGCAAGCCATATACAACAACCCCATATTCGCATGCTATCATGATTACAATCCATACTCGCATGTTCATTGTCAATTCCATACAAGTACTGAGACGAATGGTGATCAGGCATTCATACATGTAAAAAAATAATGACAGAATTCCCATATGATATGCAAAATAACCCTAGCATTTAAGCATGCAACCAAACTACATATTAAAATCCGTTAGAATCCCATAATGGAGTTTAGTTCATGACTGAACCAAAAACCATTATGGGACCAATGTTGAACATGATTACAAAGCAAATAATTGAAAGATGAAAGATAGAACGATCAAACCCAATTGCAGATTTGGAACCAATAATAACATTCAAATCCTCATAAAAATCCAGTAAACAATAATAAAGAACCACAATGACTGAGAATCCCAAGAAGAATTGGAGAAGTAGACGTTTTGGCCTCGTTCTACGTTGGAATCTCCCTCACCGTGTAAACCCTAGTTGCTATGATGAAAATACGCTAAAAGTTATCCCTGCTCCTCTAACACTAGTCAGAATCGTTTTAAAAACCAATTACAACTCATTTAATTAAAAATTAAAATAAAACAATTATATTAGCTTCAAAGATCGCTACTGACCGATCAAGACGCTTCCCTCCAAGACGTTCTCTCATGGGCGCCGAGACTTACGTAAAGTATGCCCTGTCCGCCGAAGTCCTCGTGCGGGCAAGCGCGCTCAAAGGTTTTTTATGCCACATGACTACTCCAGTCTGCAAGTTCTGGTTCTGGTTCTGTCATGCTGCTGCTGCTGCGACTTGTTCATTCATGCTTAGTTTTCTTCCATGCTTGGTCTCCTTGCTTCATAGTACCTTCATGTCATGAAAATCCCCGCTTGTGCCTCGCATTCATGCATCCATTAGCCTCATGCCCTTTAATACCACCAAAATTTAAGCTGATTCCTACACTTATTAACCAAAAGGAGTTTTAAGTAAATGCAATGCAAAATATCATGAAATGCAACTAAAACACAATAAAATGTACTTGAGATGGGCATAGTTCACGTGAATTGGTATTCAATAAGTAGTTAAAAATACCACTTATTAAATACCCCCAAACTTGAACTGTTGCTTGCCCTCAAGCAATGCACACTAATGAACAATGAAAATACAACTACAATACTATGCAACTAATCTATGATGCAACCTAGTCTCACATAGTCCCAACCATAACAAAATTCCAGCCCAAAATGCCTCAGTGAATTATCCAAATTCAGGAATACAAGTTCAAACTAAACAATGGTCATAACATCATACACTCAGATAATTCATACATGCTATAGAGATGCTGTGTGTGTGTGTAGTGTTCACCAAAACTTGATTCAAGCAAAAAACATATGCTAACCTGCTCGAAGCAGAAAATTATAGCCTAAATTGAGAATCATGTATACTTATACAACACAAACTGTTTCAACATATCCAAACAAACTAAAGTTCAACAATGGGCTTAATTGCTTTATTGCTACTCACGAGGGCTGATTTTCGCTTCTTTCCACCGGTGTTTATTGCTATTTTTTTCTTTTTTTTTTTTTTTTTTTTCACATGACTATGCAATGTCTTAATCCATTAGGCACATCGCTACCCCTTAGCGAAGCTTTCAACCAACGACTCCCTGCACCATGAAAGACCTTAGGCGCTAGTGTAGAGACAATCCCCAAGCGCATTTTACTCAAGTAGCCAGGCCCCAAAATAAGACTAGCCACGTTATTGCGATTCATTTTTTTTATACATAGCATACCCATGTTTTCCTAAAGTTTGAATGTCAATGTTTGTCAAGTCTACATGCATGTTCCACATTCTTCTTTTTTTTTTTTTTAAAAACTACATTTTTCGACAAGCAATGCAACACATAATTCTTATACCTGCAAGTGATTGTGAACACATCCGTGCAAACCGAAAGCATTTAAACAGCAACATGAATTTCATCGTGTAAAACCTTATAACTACGTTCATGTTATCCAATATACTCTAAAATCCTTCACAATTCACTATCATCATTGGCTAGGCAAGAACTTCTATAAAGCAAGAATTTTGTGAGACATGCAAATTAACTAAAACAAAAAATTTCTATCAATGGAACAATAACATCAAAAACAACTAAATTATTAAACTAAACATGCAACATTTTAACTAATCATGCAAAAACTAACTAATGCTACTATACTACTTCCCCCAATACCCCCAAACTTATAATATTCAATGCCCCATTGAATGAAGGTAAAGGGTACAGAAAACTCCCCTAATGATCGAATTGACCACCCTCCTCGGGTGGTGAATCTGGTGGTGGATATGGCATCGCATGTCCCAAGTCGAGGCCACTCTAGCATTGTTCCTTGACACGAAGGTTTTCGCCAAGGCCCCGTGAGTCACGTGGCAAACGCTCCAAAATTGTCATACATGGCATCGACTTTGCGCCCAACCTTCTGAGTTGTCGATCGCTAGAATCTGTGTGCTCGGGTAGATGGGCTCGCTTCATCCGTCTCCGAGGGAGGGGTCATTGGGATGGTTTCGGGGAATGTGGGTCGAGAATAAATTCTCGTTCGCGGGTGTGCTTCGCTTTTACCCCGCCCCCTCGAATTTCGCAATGGTGGCATGGGTGATGTCCTGGCTTGGATATTACATTTGTTCGTTGCCCCAATTGAACCCCTGATGAGCACATAACATGGCTACCACTGATGCATGTGGAATACTCCCAGTGGTACTTCCCTTTACATACTTCACAATGTTTTGATGAATCAAATACCCCACGTCGATATACTCGCCAGTAATTATGCCCCATAGAATTATGGCCCTTTCTGTCGTTATCTCATGCTGATGCGATGAAGGCAATAACTTGGCATAAATGAATAGGTTCCACGCCTTGGCGTATCGATTTAGTGAGGCTGCTGGGAATATGCGAGGCTGGGTCGTGCCGACTTTGTAAGTCCACTTCATTCCTGGTATGCACAACTCTACAATGACACGCTCCAAGTTCGTTTCCTAATGTGCCCCTGTGATCCAATTGGCAGCCCCTCGTGGTGGTGTCTTGGTGATTCTCAGAATGGTTCTGATAGCGAAGGGTTTGTATTTTATCTCAACACCTTGAACCATAGAGGTATCGTTCATGGTGACTTTGGCATTGGCGTAAAACTCTCAAACTATGCTCATCGGAATGGGCGTGAGAGATGCGCCACCCATCCACCCAAATTTCATTCCTCGGATCATGGCACAAAGTCATCCATCCCGCCTTCTGTTTGAATCTCTCTTCCTTGATAAATGTTTTTCTACGATCCCAGTAGTACTCGCCGGGCTTTTAGACACAAGAACTTGGTGTGGTCAACAATGTCCTCCCTCGTGGATCACGGAGGAGGATGAGGAAGATGAAGATGGTCGTGCTCTTTTTGGACCCATTTGTAGATATTTGAGCAAGAATGCAGATGAACTTACTGAGAATGAATGAGAATTTGTGATGTGCTAATCTCCCAACTTGTTTTTGCCAACCCAATTAGGAGCCCTAGCTTTATAGAGTGGATGAGAGCGTGGGTTGAGCTTTGAACGTGGAGAGAATCGTGGAGATGTGATTGAGAAAAGCACGGTTTCAATTTGTAACTGATAGAGAGATAGAGACGTGAGTTATGGAGAGGGAGAGATTTTTGCGTCTGTTATTATCCCAAATGAGAGTCCAAATGGTCCACAACTCTTTTATGTTCAGATCTGTCTTAATTCGGTCGCAAGTGCGCCATGGAAGTGTGTAGTGGGTTTGGGTCATGCGAGACTTGCGTAATGTTTGTTGGCTGATTGACTTGGCACGCATGCCGCATGAAGTTTATACTTCATAGATGCATGCTGTCACCATGTGAGCTCGATATCCGCAATGCTCAAGTTCAACTCCACTCGCTTATCGTTGATGCTTTCCAATGATGGTTCCCGTGATGTACATTAATGCACATTGTTAAGATATAAATTAGTGGCCTCATAATGCTATCATCTTGCAAATATTCGCAAAGCAATTCTTGCTACACACTTAAGCATGAAAATCTAATATCCTATTAAAAATAAATTAGATATAACTAACTAAAATAATTCAAAATGAATAACTAAAAAGTTAATGGGGGTAGAAATAATGGGTTGCCTCCCATCCAGCACTAAGTTATAGTCAATTAGCTTGACTCTCTCTAAATCTCACGTCACATCAAGAATTGAGGTGCCTTCCTTATTGTCCACCGCACCCCGAGATTTAATAACTTTAGCTGTCATTAACGGCTCTACCTTCAACTCTAAACTTTTGCTAGTTACACACCTCAACTATTCATAATTCCCCGGTTTCTGTACCTCATCCTTTAGGCCCCGATCTACGAAGTCCACCAAGAAGCATTCTTTTTCATCCATTGGGAACTTTATTGCCTTAAAGACATTGAAGGTGACCTCCTAATCATGTACACGCATAGTGGGTTCCCCTTTTTACACTTCTATCGAAGTCCTTCTTGTAGCTAAAAATGGGCTTCCCAGTATTATTGGTATGCTTTTGTCCTCATCGTAGTCTAGAATGATGAAGTCAGCCGGAAAAATAAACTTGTCCACCTTAACCAACACATCTTCAACAATTTCGTGGATACGTGATGGATCCGTCACCAGTCAGAGAAATGTTTGTCTACTTGGAGTAAATAATCCCAACCGTTAAACACTGACAACGGCATCAAATTTATACTTGCTCCCAGATCACATAAACACTTACTAAAGTTCATCTTACCAATTGTGCACGGAATTGTGAAACTGCCTGGATCTTTCAGCTTTGAAGGTAGTTTGCGCTGAAGCACTACACTGCATTCTTCCGTCAAGGCTACTGTTTCAAACTCATCTAATCTTCTCTTTCCTTGACAATATACCCTTTATGAACTTGGCATAGATTGGCATTTGTTCCAATGCTTCGGCGAAAAGTATATTAATTTGCAGCTTTTTGAAAACCTCCAGAAACTTGCTGAACTGTTTGTCTTCTTTCTGCTTAATTAATCTCTGTGGATACGGTACTTGAGGGTGAATTGGTGGCTCTGGTCTCTTGACCTTCTCTTCTGGACTTGCTTTGTCTTTCTCTTCCTGCTGAACCTCTGAATTTTCCAGATTTTCCTCCTCTTCACCACCACCTGATCTCAAGGCTGCGGCAGCGCATTGCGGCATGAGGCCTCCTAGTACTATTATCAGCGGCGCTGCCGACTTGTAGAACCTGTCAAATCTTTCCCTGATCTCAATGTGATCGCTTGACACTGCTCCTTCCCGTCTCTTTTAGATTTGTCTCAGTGTTACTTGACAATGAACCCTGGGGCCTGTTGTTAAGCATACTCGCCATTTGCCCCATTTGAGTCTCCAAATTCTTGATAGCCACTGCTTGGCTTTTGATCATGACTTCCATATTTGCCATGTATTTCAACATCATCTCCTCCATCTCTGATTTCTTTTCTGGCTGTGGTGCAGCTGGAGTGTGATGTTGTTGTTGTTGAGAGAATCCCAGTGGAAACGTTGGTTTTGGTATAAACTGTGGCTGAGATGACTGTGACTGGAATTGATGGTTCGGCTGAAACTGACTTTGTTTACTTCCATGGTTATTCGACCAGCTAAAGTTTGGATGATTTCGGTTTTTGGGGTGGTATGTGTTCTGAAATTGACCTTGGTCTTTCCTGTAGTTGCTCACATACTGCACCGACTCCGAGCTGATAGCACATTGATCCGTGGAATGTGACCCCGCACAAATCTCACAAACGAAGGCAACTGTTTTCACTTTACTTTCTGCCAAAGTATATATCTTCTTAGCCATAGTCGCCATCTCGTGTTTATTAACCGTAATCGTGATCTACCTCCAACACACCTGCAATCTTGGGCTGTGGTATCCGAGCTGTAGGATTTTGATAATCATTCGCAGCCATAGTCTCGATAAGCGTATAGGTTTCATCATAGCTCTTTGCCCATTATGCCCCTCCTGCGGTTGCATCCACAATCGGTCACGACTGCCATCCCAAACCATTGTAGAAGGAGTTGACCACCATCCAATCTGGCATACCGTGATGTGGACATTTTCTGAGCATCTCTTCATATCTTTCCCATGCCTCATATAAGGACTCGCCTTGTTGTTGCTCAAACTGAGAGATAGTTATCCTCATCTTTGCAGTCTTAGCCATTGGAAAGAACTTGGCTAAGAATTTCTGTGCTAATCCTCCCATGTAGTGATTGACCCTGACGGCAAAGAATGTAGCCAACTTCTAGCCTTATCCCTCAATGAAAATAGGAATAGACGTAGTCTAATGGCATCCTCCGTCGCACCATTGTATCTGAATGTATCATAAATCTCGATGAAGCTCAATAGGTGTTCATTCGGATCATCCGTAGCAGCACCCCCAAATTGAACTGAGTTCTGCACCATCTGAATAGTGCCCGGTTTGATTTCAAAAGTGTTGGCTGATATCGCCGGTCTGACTATGCTCGCCTGTAGTCCGTTTATGTTTGGCATGGAATACTCCCTTAGATCCCGATGCTCTTCTCTTTGCTCAAGTCTCGGTTCTTCCACCATTCTGGATGTTGTATTATCTAACTGCACTTGCAAATTTCTTTGCACACTCGCTTTCCAACCTCTTCTGTTTATGTTATCCTGCGCTGGTGTTAGTTCTGAGTTGGATGATCGCGTGTGCATAAAAATCCATAAGTTCCTAAAACGAAAAACGCAACAAAAATAGAAATAAGAAACGATCAGAATTGTCTAAGTCATATAATATAGCTTTAAACTAATGATAATTATTTAAATTCAACGCTTTTTCTTTCAAGAATGCGCTTAAAAACTTGTTGCCTCTTTTACAGTTCTGGTAAAAGAGCCCTAACTCATACAAGCATACATGTGTCAACAAATAATACAGAGTAAGTAGAGTATCGATCCCACAGAGAAAGTTGTTAAATTTAAACTACTATGCATCAATTAACTCACTGTATTTATATGCTTAGACTAATGAATATAATTATTGAATTAAACTAATTGTAACTAACTACTAAAAATAAGTATACTAATGGAATGAATATATTCTGGAAATAATGGGACCCTAACTTCATTTAATATTTCATCTAATCGCCACTATCATGCAAGAAGTGTTCACAGATCATAGGAAAATAGCCAAGAGCACGAATAGAGTTATAACCATTTTTCAATGCACTATAACCTACTTACATAGCATTCATAGATGATAGACTCCATGTAATAATCAATACAACCAAAATCACTATATATCTATGTGAAATTGTAATTATATTGATTTTAAGCACAAGCCCTTACTCTAGCTTATATGCTGAAACAGTATATGTCAATCTGGTTCACAAAATACGCAAGCCATATACAACAGCTCCATATTCGCATGCTATCATGATTACAATCCATACTCGCATGTTCATTGTCAAATCCATACAAGTAGTGAGACGAATGGTGATCAGGCATTCATACATGTAAAACAATCATGACAGAATTCCCAAATGATATGCAAAACAACCCTAGCATTTAAGCATGCAACAAAACTACATATTAAAATCCGTTAGAATCCCATAATGGAGTTTAGTTCATGATTGAACCAAAAACCATTATGGGACCAACGTTGAACATGATTACAAAGCAAACAATTGAAAGATAAAAGATAGAATGATCAAACCCAATTACAGATTTGGAACCAATAATAACATTCAAATCCTCATAAAAATCCAGTAAACAATAATAAAGAACCACAATGATAGAGAATCCCAAGAAGAATTGGAGAAGTAGACGCTTTTGCCTCGTTCTACGTTGGAATCTCCCTCACAGTGTAAACCCTAGTTACTATAATGAAAATACGCTAAAAGTTATCCCTGCTTCTCTGACACCAGTCAGAATCATTTTAAAAACCAATTACAACTCATTTAATTAAAAATTAAAATAAAACAATATATTAGCTTCAAAGATCGCTACACAGCAGTCAAGGCCCTCCAAGACGTTCTCTCGCGGGCGCGAGACTTACAGAAAGTATGCCCTATCCAGTCGAGTCCTCGAGCGCCAAGGCCTCAGGCTTTTTTGTCACGTCACATGCAACCCGCAAATTGCAAGTTCGGGTTCGTTTCTCATGTCATTGCCGCCGCGATTTGTTCATTCATGCTTAGTTTTCTTCCATGCTTGGTCTCCTCGCTTGATAAGTACCTTAATGTCATGCAAATCTCGCCAGGCCTCGCCTTCATGCATCCATTAGCCTCGCGTCTCTAATACCACCAAAATTTAAGCCGATTCTCGCACTTATTCACCAAAAGGAGTTTTAAGTAAATG
The DNA here is from genome assembly GCA_020205615.1 of Panax quinquefolius. Taxonomy (NCBI): domain Eukaryota; kingdom Viridiplantae; phylum Streptophyta; class Magnoliopsida; order Apiales; family Araliaceae; genus Panax; species Panax quinquefolius. Next base: position 138,143,184 of record CM035152.1, read on the forward strand.
CAATGCAAAATATCATGAAATGCAACTAAAATACAATAAAATGTACTTGAGATGGGCATAGTTCGCGTGAATTGGTATTAAATATGTAGTTAAAAATACCACTTATCATCGGTCAAACATGGTCAGAAGTCATGATCATACACTTTCTGGAATTTCCAGAAAAGTGTTTCGTGATCAGATGGGATATTTTGACCACCCATTAAAAGCAATCCATTTGATGTTTATGGAATCTAAAGGCATGTACTTGGAATCCATATTATAGGCTACAACATATATACAACAACATCCACAAACAACTTAAATATTGACAAATCTAAAGCCCGCAAAACGTTATCAGACGTTGATCAAGGCTTTTTGGGTTACCCAGATTTAGCCTGGTCAACGTTGGTCAACGTCAGTCAACGGGTTTTAACCATAAATAACACACGATCTAGACATCCAATGGCTGTACTACCACTTTCAGATGAAAGAAAATATATTAAGCTACAGATCCAAAACATAAAACAACAGAAATCATAAACACATAAAGATCTAGAACGACTGACATTTGATTGTCAGACCTCATAATTGTTCTTGGGCAGTTTTGAAAATTAACACTTTTAAAGCCATTTGATGCTATGGATCTATGGTATATCACCATAGATCAACATAAAATACCTTCTAACAAGCATCTAAACACATAAACACCACTTTTCACTAAATATATAAGATCAACTAGGGACTTAGGGTTATACCTTTCTAATTCAATGTTTGATCTCAACTCTCCAGATCTGATCTAGATGATCAAGTGGGTGTTTTAGTGACTGGTCTACTTGCTATTTTCGAATGCTTTTGTGTGAGAGAGAGAGAGTTGTTAAGAGCAAGATAGCAAAATAAGTAAATTTTGAGACTTTCTCTCTCTCTCTCTCTCTCTCTCTCTCTCTTTATCACTTAAATATTTGATTCAATGAATGGTCACATGCTAGGTGGCATTTTTTATGAGTGTTTGGGTGAGATATAAGTCACAATGGTCAATCAATTAGGTTACCAACTAAAGGTATTACCAATTTTACAAGTTACCTTATAAAAATATACAAAAGGGCATTTTGGTCATTCTCCATATATTTTTAATGGTATTCTAGAAATTGTACAAACCCTTAGGGTTTAACCCTAAGTTTCTAACCCTTAGGTTTTAAATCATTAGTTTCCAAAAATTTATAAATTAGGATTTTAAATTAGAAAAATTAAAATTTCTAGATTATAATTAGGGTTTCCTAATCACATCAATCGTTTAATAAACACATTAAGCTTATTAATTAAATTTAGGGTTTAGGAAATCCTAGATATAAAATTAGGGTTTCTCGACGTACAATTAGGGTTTTTAACTGTACATTAGGGTTTTTAATCTTGAGATTAGGGTTTCTAATCTCTTATTATGGTTTACAAAGTTTAAACCCTATCCAGTCAATCATTGGTAATTAAATCAACACAATACAAACACGTACTCATCAACACAATTATTCAAATTATATTTTCTACCGAATCCTTGTCCTGATTTAGGGTTAGGGTTGTCTAAAGCTATTTAAGCACAACTCTACTCTAATTTCTCAGCCAATACACAAATTGACTAATTTTTGAGACTCGTATCACAAATACACAACACAATATTAACAGTCAATATTAAATAAATAAAAATTTATTCGTAAATTTTGGATCATTCAAAATCCCGGGTTATTACCGTAACTCATGAATAGTACTCCGACATGAAAAGTACCCCGAATACCCGAGTTAATAATACCAGAATGAATAGTAACCAAGTGAATATTAACCCATGAATAGTAACTCGTAAACAAAATACCAAAGAAAATGATATTCCACGACGAGTACAAAAGAAATGATATCTCAGACGAGTATAATAGAATATACGAAACCGTAAATGGATTTTCACCCGCCATGCGGTAATCCACGTAGACAGATCATTTCCACAATTTAATAAGGAATGAATACACACGATCTTTCACCATGCATGCGGTAGTCCACACAGACAGGTTATTCCAACAAAATAATAAAGAATGGAATAACAAAAGAATTCACCGTGCATGCGATGATATCGCACATGATGATAGGTTATTCCAATGTAATAATAAAGAATGGAACTAGGTCGTGCGTAATCCGCATGCATACATGATATTCCAATGTAATAATAAAGAATGGAACCAGTCATACGTAATCCGCATGCGCACGTGATATTCCAACAGAATAATAAAGAAGCGGAACCGTGTCATGCGCGAATCCGTATGCATGTGATATATTCAATAGAATAATAAAGAATGGAATAACAACAAAATTCATCGTGCATGCGATAGATCGCATGCATGACAAAGTTATTCCAATGTAATAATAAAGAATGGAATAACAGAAGAATTTCACCATGTATGCGATACTTCGCATAGATAGGTTATTCCAACATAATAATAAAAAATGGAATAACAACTCTTATGAGTATTGAAAGAAAATAACTCTCTTTATGAATACGAAAGAGTAATATCCCTTACCTTAGAAGAAAACTGGATACTGGAATAGTGAGGTAGCAAACTTCTCTTTTTCTTTCTCTCTATAATTTCTCTCTATAATAATTGCTCTATAGCTTTAGTGAATTGGTGAGAAATGGAGGAAGAATGAGCTTCTATTTATAGGAAAATATAGTTTCAATAATTGCATATTTTGGGGATCGAAATATTACAGTATAATACCTCCAACTTTTCTTTCATTTTTAATTTAGCCCTGCAAGTATTATCAAACTTGCTGAAAGTAGTATGCACACAAGCCAATCATGTTTGATGATAAAGCATATACTTTGTAACAATCTTATTCATTTATTAATAAAAAGTATTAATTTCTTAAAGGCTTTTAATTATCTACATGATGTTGTTTTATAATATGTGATAAACCCATAGTTTTAAGCAATGCTTTTAGAATAATGATGATGATCATTCTAATGAGATCTAAATTCTTAGAAAGCTTAAAACTAAAATAGTTCCCAATCATTGGATTACTAAATTGGGGATTAGTGAATCCGGATAGATTGGTACACACGTTGCTTGCTTTCGTTGGATGAGGATGATTGATCTCACGATCATTTGTGTGGAGACACTAAAGCAAGTATGTAGGTGCTTATTAGAGAATAAGTTCATCGAACGTGGCTCGCTAAGGAATACCTAATGGAGTTTTACTTGCTCGTCAATAGGAATTCTCAGAGTGATAGTAGTACAAGTGATCCTTGGACTTGAGATCATCATAGTATCTTGTGTATGATGAGTTATACTTTGACTTATTCCTTAAGACCCTTAGGGTATATCAAAGGGTATGCTTGGGTATAATAAGTTGTACATGGAGATAATGTATGATCAATAAAGAATCTACCACTTATTAAAAGAAGAGAAATGTCCTATGTGATTCGATAAATGACAACCCAAAGAGTCCTTGGTTAAGGCGTAATGAAATTAGAAAGGAGTTTCTAATTTGCATTATTTTTGAGTTGTGCATTTAAGAGTCGAAATACATATAATTAAATAAAATAAGACTTGACAAGAATTCCATGTCTTATATTTAATTGGGACATGTATGGTGGAAGGATTGAATTGTAGACAAGTAACTATTTACTCAAAGGTTCTTTTATGATTAATGTTGAAATCTATATTATCCGGAAAGTCATTGATCGCTAGGAGGCTTATCCCTATTGTAGAATAAATATTATTTATTTAAATAAATTAATTGTTTAATTTATTTATTTAAATAAGATTAGAATTGTTCTAATTGATTTATTCACAACCGGTTTAATATGGAGAACCTAAAGGGTCACACCATAAAAGGAAGAATAATTATTTAAGAAGTTAATGGCATAATCGTAATAATATGTTATGTATATTTAATTTAATCTATGGTGATAGAATAAATTAAATAGCTTAATATTTATTATTTAATATTTTAGAAATATTAAATATAAATTAATAAGAGGAGTCTTATTAATATTATTACAATTATTATTATTTTAATTTCTAAAAGAGTTTAGGAATTAATTTAATATAAGTATTCTTATTTATTCCTAATAGGATTGGGGAGGGAAAATTAGTTAAAGGAGTTTAATTAATTATCCCTAATAAGATTAGGAGCCCATTTAATTAAAAGAGTTTAATTAAATAAATAATACCTTATTTTAATAGGGTTACTTGATATCTTTATAAGAGGAGTCTTAAATCAGATATCAATAATACGTTATTTCCAATTGTTGGAGAGTATGCTCCTTTTCTATAGAGATAGAAAACAAGGGTTTTGCCAAATACCCATCTTCTTGAATTCTTCTTCTTCCTTGGTGGATCATCTCTAGAGGCCAAACACTTGGGTGGCTAACATTGATCAAAGGAAGGAACCAAACCCGGAGGATTCAAGTTGAACGCGAAAAGGATTGGAGGTGAACTTGTACCTGAGGAAGCTCGGATCTTCAACGGGTATGATTCTTGTTCTTCAATTTTTTTCGTTTAATTAATAATTGTGCATAAAGGGTGATCCGGGTATATGGTTTGTAAAATTTTTAAACTCTGATTTTCCACGTTTCCGCATATTTTGTGCAATTTGATCAAGGTTCATGAATATTACAAACCTAATAAATGGCATCGAGAGCCAAACCTTTATGCAAATTATTAATTGTTTTAATTTGATATGTGTATTGTTATGTGTTTAGAACAATTTAATTGGGCATAATTTTGTTGTATAAAATTAAAAAAAAAAAAGAAAAAAAAGAAACGATTTCTGCACGTTATTATATATAATTTGAGCACCTGCCGCGTTTTTTTTTATTTGACAAAGTTTTGAACGTGGTGATTGCTGGTTCATAAGATCAGGAAGTGATTATATATATTTATATATATATGTTAACGTAATATATATATATATATATATATATATATATATATATATTTGATATATATATATACTTATTATATATATATATATATATATATATAATAGTTATATATATATTATTCTTAATAATTTTAGAATTAAAATAAAGTTTATTTTAATTTTAAAATAAAAAGTTCATTTTAATCTTAAAATAAAAGTTTATTTTAATTTTAAAATTAAATTTCATGCTAACTAATTAGAGTTGGAATTGGATTCCATGATAACTAATTAGAGTTGAAATTGAATTTCATCTTTCCTTAAATAAATGAGTTTATTTAGATATGAAATAAGATTTCATATTATTCAAAATAAAGGAGTTTATTTGTGAATAGGAAAGAATCCGTGTTTCTTTTAATAAAAGCATTTTTTTACATGGAATTGGATTCCATAATTAATTAAAATAAAAGAGTTTATTTTGATTAAAATAAAATAGTTTATTTTATTCGTAATTGGATAAATTAAAATAAAATAGTTTTATTTTGATTTAAATTTGGATTAAAATAAAGGAGTTTATTTTGATTCAAAAGTAGATTTTTTACTAACTAAATTTGTCCATTAAATGATATCAATATATATATTGAATGTTTTTATTATTCATGAGATGAATGTTATTTATTGATGTATATGGTGATGTGTATGATAATAAATGGGATTGATTATGGACTATCGATTAATGTGACTTGGATTTTATTTTAGTTGGATGCTTGAATGTATGGGTTTTATTAAATGAGGTCTCACGTGCCTTGTCTCTTCTAATTTTTCTTAATGTAAATTCTATCTCCTCCTATGTACTTCCCTCGATCGCCGATCAAGGTTTCTATTTATTTTAAATAGTTTTGTAGTAGGAATAGTTAGAATTAATTTTGAAAAATTGGAGATCAAAGAGCAAGAGCGCTTGAAGACCCGTTGTAATGGAGCCCAGGGTTTAAATGTAATAGTTATATTTAAATATTATTTCTTGCACCCCTAGGGTTTGACCTTTTGGTTCACTTTGTGAGACCCCAGATTTTATTAATAAAGATTTAAATTTTGTCAAAATAATTTTTTAATATTATGGTGTGAATTTAAGATAATATTATAGTTGTGGGTAGTATTTATAATTTTTGCAAAGTATGCAAGTGGTTATATTATATTCGATTGGTCTGGGAATATTAGGTTTAGCAGGAATATTCGTATAACTACTCAATCATTGGTGGACCACAATGTAATTATTATCGGATTGAAAACGACAAAAATATTTTATTGAAATAACGGCGGAAGTTTTACCGTGGTTCTTGTTGAACTACTTTCAGTAGTAAAAGTACGATGAATACGTGTGGTCGCATAGAAGCATACCGGTATTGATTATCGATGCTTATGTGAGAAGTCACTCGGTTTGATTCCATTATTGTCGATTAATAATATGAATTATTATAGCGATAATGACGTTTTGTTTTATTCGTATTATTAACGTAATAAAAGCGAAACATCTTTTATATAAAATAGAATACTTTATTAAAGTTATTCTATAAATAGAATATATTATATTTTATTATGCATAGTGTTGCATAGTGTTTTGCATAGTGTTTATAGTAAAATGTTTTTATATAAATAGAATATATTATATTTTATTTAAAGATTTTCTTTAAAATATGGACCGTCGATTAAAGTAAATCATCTGGACCGTTCATGGATTAGTTCTTATGCATTCCATTTTCCTATAAATAGAAGCTCATTCCTTCATTATTTTCTTACTTAATTCATTGAAACTCTGAGAGAGAAATTATAGAGAGAAGCTATAGAGAGAAAATTATAGAAAGAAGAAGAGTATTCTCGCTACTTCACTACTTCTATATTAGGTTCTTTTACGGTGAGGGTGTTATTCTTTCTTCTTGAAGAGAACTTCGTTATTCCATTCATTATTATTACATTTGAATAACTTGTAAAAGTGGCATACCCTATACATAACTTTGATACGTGGCATACCCTATACTTGGTGAAATCCTTATGTTATTCCATTGCTTATTATTCATTGGAATAACTTTGATATCTGTGATTTTACCCTATACTTGGTGACATTCTTCTATTATTCTATTGGAACATCTCCGTGCATGTGTTTTACAATCGGACCGGTTTTATTATTCTTTTATTATTATTCTCATGTGTTTTGGAACATCCCGTCTCGTGGTTTTTTACAGGACCGGTTCCATCTTTATCATTCCGTTGGAATATCCTATCGTGTGTTTTACACGGATCCTGGTTCCATCTTTATTATTCTGTTGGAACATCGCTTGCGGTGTGAATTTCACACGACAGGTTCCGTTATTATTATTCATTGGAATAACTGCCTCATGCATCTGCAACCGCATGCATGGTGATTTCTTTTGTTATTCCATTCTTTATTATACCCAGTTGGTTAAAACTTTGACTTCTATACTCCATGAAATTAGTAGAATATCCTTGATATTTTGCGTTTCATCCAAAGATCTTTTCATGGAAATATTTTTACGATCATTCTTGAATTTTACTCTACTGAAACAAAGATCATGTTGATAATTTGGACGTTAATAATTCATGGATTAAATAATTCTTGAACTTGTTTTATTGAATTATTATGTCATTGTCATCATCCTCATGTTATATTATGTTATCTTTGGCTTACGTGCATAGATGAACTTAGTATGATTATGACCGAGGATCATTCGGTATAATCACGACTTGATATAAATGATGTGACAAAAGTCCTCGGTGGCTTTCGTAATGCAAATGATGGATAGTTTTTGGTATGATTATGACCGGGGTGATTTGGTATAGTCATGACCATTGATAATTTGATGAAAATCCTTGACCGTGGTATGTGGATGATTAGATGTGGTGGTTTATTTATTGTCGAGTCTCAAATGATAAAAATTGATGAAAACCTTTTAAAACCTAAAAGATAGTAGACTTTATTCTCTACTTGACTCTTTTAATGGATTGCATATTCCGCTGCAGTTAAACTGGTTGTCTATTGTATTTTATCAGTTTAACATTGTTGAAGACTATTGATAATTTATTTTGCATTATCTTAGTCATAATATTTCTTACTGGGCTAGTTGAGCTCACCCTTTCTTTCACTGTTCTCTTCAGGAAATGAGAATATAGCTGGGACGAGTCGGGGAAACGAGTGATGGTCCTGAAGATAGCATTAGTAGTCCTCACTATTCTGTGAAATAGTGTGATAATAATTGTAATGAGGATTTTTGTTTGAGTTTGTATAATATCTAGTAAACGATATTTGTATTTAAACTCACAGTTTATGTCGTATTGTACATTTATAGTTATGTTAATAAGTTGTATTTAAATTTGCACTATGTAAGTGGCGCACCCAAGATGGGTGATGTATATCTAATTTTGGGGGCGCCACGGTTAGTATCGAGCTTAGGATATGATCCCCGGCTAAGATGTGAGATAAGAACTAGGAGGAGAGACGGAAATTCCTTCGCTAGTATGACCTACCTAAGTTTATTTGGTATTTAATTGGTGGTCGAGTATAGGGATAATATTTGATATATTAATTAACCCTTGTGTTGTGGCGGTGTTTGGAAATGGCAATTTGAAAATATTCACAATGGAGTGAATGTGACCGTTGTGACACCTTTAATCACTAATCAAAGTTAATGCGAAGGTCGACGAGGAACAAATTAGAGATATCCACGTAGTGAATGAAGAACTAATTGTTGCACCCGAGCTAGTTATAGAAGTAACAGCTGAGAGTGAGGAAGAAGAGGAAGAAGAGGAACCTGAGGAGAATTGGTTAGAAGAAATTTATGATCAAAACTTAGAATTACAAAATCGTGTTCGTGAGCTAGAAGAACAGTTGAAGAACGGCAAGCGGTTGTGGAACAAAGGGATACAACAATTCAAAATTGGGTTACCCGATATGTGATGCTCGAACAAAATCACGCTTTGGCATGGTGTAAGATATTAAAGTTGGAATCTGAGAATTTAAAAATCAAAGATCAACTAAAAGAAGAAACAATCGAACGAAGGAGAATTGGCGATGCATGGGTAAAAGTCGCACAACGCGTTGATAGTGTAGAAAAGACATCCGATCCAATAAAGCCAAAATAGATGAAATGGACTTTGCTTTTGACAAGAATTGGGAGAACCCAACATCGAATTCAGAATTACCACATGCATAGCGGTCAACCCAATTCGATATGGATCGGAGAATAATGATTCAAATAATGGATCGGGAATGTGAAGAAGCACTTAAGGGTGGAATGTACCCTATAGTAAAGTCAAACTTCGGTAATTTAAGCGAGAAGCGTTTTGTCGAGAAACCGAACGAAGTTATTACGGGTAAGTTAATTATATATTAATGCTAAGTCTATACTTTATTCAATACAAGTTCTACCCACTCTTTTATTTCACCTAGTTGTGTTCAACGCTTAAATTTGACTCAAGAAGTTAAACTTTGACTTATTGGTTGAAACTTCGTTAGTAGGAGCCTTCGTTATCGCTACTATTTTTAAATCTTGTTGATTCAAATAAACATTTTCACGTTACTCGTCGATCTTATCTTTTTGAAAATACTTGCCTTTGATGTGATTTTTAGGAATCAATTGGTTAGCTAATCATCATGTTTTTTCGTAAGGTTGTTAGCTTTTATATTCATAACCAACTGTTATACTTAATTCAAAGTAACCAAACCCTAAAGTTAATCACTGTTATATCAAGCCATAAGAAAAGAGCTCCGAACCTTTCGTTGTTGACTTCCTTGTGTGGAATGCAACGAAGCCGGACTTTCTGTAGGCGACATCGTGAATGAAGATGGCAAGTTTATAGGTATCATTGTGAGGTGCTATCTAGGTTAAGGGATAGAAGTCACAGCAGTTGGTATCAATGTGACGTACTATCCAAGTCTTGGATAAGAGTAACAGTTTTGAATGATATTTCTATCATTAATAAATTTCTTGACGTATTCTTGAAGATTTCCTAGCCTACCCTAGAGCGTGAAATCGAATTTTGTATTGACCCCAAAGACAAAAAACCCATTTCTTAAACCCTCAAATATTTCTTCAACTAAATAAGCAGCTTTACGTGGTTTATGATGAAAGTCATAATAAAAGCATTGGAATAATGAAAATCATGGGTATATGAAGTATTAGTAAGTTTTATGATGAGTTATGTTGGTTAGTACGTAAAAACATGAAAGTTTCTTAGAAATCACAAAGAGTTGAAAATCGATTTTAGTGAAAAGCGTAACATGAAATTAAATTGACCATATCTCCTATTATGTTTTGAATTTTTGAATGTGGTCAAGTCCTAGAGTTAGATCTATGAGTTACCTAACTAATCCAAGTGGAATTACTGGAAAAGGTGTTGTAGATTTTTGTGTGGACTGATTTTAGCAAAGGAGTGCAAAGCTGCAAAAACCGAAAAAGCTTCTGCCATGATTTTAGAGAGGCTGTTTCGGCCACTTAAATTATGAGAAAAATTCTGGCCTTTTGGGACATGAAGGTATATGGTATAAAGTATCTCCTGTCCAAAAATGAGCTCATTACGACTTAAAATGAGCAAGTTATGACTATTTTAATATTTAGGTTTTTCCGAAATGAAAAAATGCTATAACCGGAGTTCTATAACTCCGATGACCATGAAATTTAAACTGGAAGCTCACGTTAACATGTGTAAGGTCCTGCCAAGATTTGGGAATTTTTGGAGTTAAACTTGAGGTAGCTAATTTCTTAAGGAATTAAGTGGAAATTGATTTTTAAAAATAGTAAATAAATTTTAAAATTCGAGAAAATATATTTTCATTATGGGACTATATTATGCTAAATCCCAGAAAAGAAATATTTTTGGGGCTGATTTGGTATTTTCATGAAAATAGTTTAATTACGAACATATGAGTTAAATATGTTATGTGAAGTAACAAAGTTGAAAATAGGATTTTATGGCTAAAGAATCCTATATAGAGTATATGCATATTTTGATGAGGATTTGATAATTGGTGATGATATTTTATGAGTATGGCATTTTGAATGATTAAATGCATTATATGGTAAAAGCGTAAACAATTGAGATAAATTGTTTATAAATTTAAGAAGTGATTAAAATATTGTTATAATATTAATGTTATTAGATTATGAGATTATTAAGTGATTGATAACATGGGGATATTCTTGAATCCTGGATAAATTATATTATAAATGTTTAATATTTATCCTTTATCTCATTTGATTGATTCTTTATATCATTATCCTCATGCTTATATTATGTTGAAAGTCATCTGTGGCTTACGTGCATAGATGGACTTGGTATGATTATGACCAGGGATCATTCGGTATAATCATAACCGTAATTGAAAACACAATTATCTTTGACCGTAGTGCATGGATAATTTGTGATTGTGATACTAATGAATATCCTTAGCCTGTAGTGCAGGGATGATTCGATGATGTGGATTAATTATTGAAATTTGAGTCTCAAAGAATGAAATATTAATTCATGGATGTGTTCAAAGTCATCCGTGGCTTACGTGCATAGATGGACTTGGTATGATTATGACTCGAGGATTGTTGGCATAATCATAACCGTAATTGAAAACACAATTATCTTTGGCCGTAGTGCATGGATAATTTGTGGTCGTGATACTAATGAATATCCTTGGCTTGTAGTGCAGGGATGATTCGATGATGTGGATTAATTATTGAGCTGAGTCTCAGCAATGAAATATTAATTCATGGATGTGTTCAAAGTCATCTGTGGCTTACGTGCATAGATGGACTTGGTATGATTATGACCAGGGATTGTTCGGCATAATCATGCTTAGTAATTGAAAACACAATTATCTTTGGCCGTAGTGCATGGATAATTTGTGGTCGTGATACTAATGAATATCCTTGACCTGTAGTGTAGGGATGATTCGATGATGTGGATTAATTATTGAGCTGAGTCTCAGCAATGAAATATTAATTCATGGATGCGTTCAAAGTCATCTGTGGCTTACGTGCATAGATGGACTTGGTATGATTATGACCAGGGATTGTTCGGTATAATCATAACCGTAATTAAAAACACAATTATCTTTGGCCGTAGTGCATGGATAATTCGTGGTCGTGATACTAATGAATATCCTTGGCCTGTAGTGCGAGTGGATGATTCGATGATATGGATTAATTATTGGTGAGTCTCAAAGAATGAAATATTAATTCATGGATGTGGTAAAAGTCATCTTTGGTAGTAGTGCATTGATGGACTTGGTATGATTATGATTGTGGATTATTCGGTATAATCATGGTAGTAATCGAAAACACGAATATCCTTAGCCAAGATGAGTGCATGGATAATTCGTAATTGTGATACTATTAAGTTTTGAGTCTCGAGATTATTGGTTTTACTGAGTTATATATATTTGGCAGTAGTGCAAAGATGAATTGTTAATGAATAGCTTTGGTGATTTCAAAGATGAATTTAATATTTTAAACGATAAAGGTATTCAAGGTATCCTCATCTCTTTATCATACCAGTGTCGTACCCTAATTTCGAGGGAGGAAATTCCATAAGGAGGGAGATTGTGAGACCCCAGATTTTATTAATAAAGATTTAAATTTTGTCAAAATAATTTTTTAATATTATGGTGTGAATTTAAGATAATATTATAGTTGTGGGTAGTATTTATAATTTTTGCAAAGTATGCAAGTGGTTATATTATATTCGATTGGTGAGAATATTAGGTTTTAGCAGGAATATTAAATACAACGGCTCAATCATTGGTGGACCCATTGTAATGTAATTATTGTCGGATTGAGAAAACGACAAAAAATATTTTATTGAAATAACGGCGGAAGTTTTACCGTGGTTCTTGTTGAACTACTCGGTAGTAAAAGTAGTAAAATGCGATGTCGTGTGGTTGCATAGTAGCACACGGTATTGATTATTGATGCTTATGTGAGAAGTCACTCGGTTTGATTCCATTATTAGCCGATTAATAATATGAATTATTATAGCGATAATGACGTTTTGTTTTATTCGTATTATTAACGTAATAAAAGCGAAACATCTTTTATATAAAATAGAATACTTTATTAAAGTTATTCTATAAATAGAATATATTATATTTTTTATTATGCATAGTGTTGCATAGTATTTTGCATAGTATTGCATAGTGTTTGCATAGTAAAATGTTTTTATATAAATAGAATATATTATATTTTATTTAAAAGATTTTTCTTTAAATATGGACCGTCGATTAAAGTAAATCAACTGGACCGTTCATGGATTAGTTACTATGCATTCCATTTTCCTATAAATAGAAGCTCATTCCTTCATTATTTTCTTTTAATTCATTGAAACTCTAGAGAGAGAAATTATAGAGAGAAGCTATAGAGAGAAAATTATAGAAAGAAGAAGAGTATTCTCGCTACTTCACTACTTCTATATTCAGGTTCTTTTACGGTAAGGGTGTTATTCTTTCTTCTTGAAGAGAACTTACATTATTCCATTCATTATTATTACATTGGAATAACTTTGTAAAAGTGGCATACCCTATACATAACTTCAGATACGTGGCATACCCTATACTTGGTGAAATCCTTATGTTATTCCATTGCTTATTATTACATTGGAATAACTTTGTATCTGTGATTTTACCCTATACTTGGTGACATTCTTCTATTATTACATTGGAACATCACGTCTGTGTGTTTTACAAGGACTGGTTAAAATCTTTATTATTATTCATTGGAACATCACATGCATGTGTGTTTTACAGGACTGGTTAAAATCTTTATTATTATTCATTGGAACATCCATGCATGTGTTTTACAGGACTGGTTCCGTCTTTATCATTCGTTGGAATATCCTATCGTGTGTTTTACACCGGATCCGGTTCCATCTTTATTATTCATTGGAACATCACATCGGTGTGAATTTCACGACACGGTTCCGTTATTATTATTCTGTTGGAATAACTTTGTCATCTGGCACCGCATGCATGGTGATTTCTTTTGTTATTCCATTCTTTATTATACCCAAGTTAGTTAAAACTTTGACTTCTATACTCCATGAAATTAGTAGAATATCCTTGATATTTGCGTTTCATCCAAATATCTTTCATGGAAATATTTTTCCGATCATTCTTGAATTTTACTCTCTGAAAACAAAGATCATGTTGATAATTTGGACGTTAATAATTCATGGATTAAATAATTCTTGAACTTGTTTTATTGAATTATTATGTCATTGTCATCATCCTCATGTTATATTATGTTATCTTTGGCTTACGTGCATAGATGAACTTAGTATGATTATGACCGAGGATCATTCGGTATAATCATGACTTGATATAAATGATGTGACAAAAGTCCTCGATGGCTTTGTAATGCAATTGATGGATAGTTTTTGGTATGATTATGACGGGGGTGATTCGGTATAGTCATGACCATTGATAATTTGATGAAAATCCTTGGCCGTGGTGCGAGGGATGATTAGATGTGGTGGTTTATTTATTGTCGAGTCTCAAATGATAAAAATTGATGAAAACCTTTTAAAACCTAAAAGATAGTAGACTTTATTCTCTACTTGACTCTTTTAATGGGTTGCTTATTAAATTGCAGATTAAAGCTGGTTGTCTATTGTATTTTATCGGTTTAACATTGTTGAAGACTATTGATAATTTATTTTGCATTATCTTAGTCATAATATTTCTTCTTGGGCTAGTTGAGCTCACCCTTTCTTTCAATCGCTTTGTTCTCTTGAAATGAGAATATAATTTGGGACGAGTCTGGGAAACGCAGTGATGGTCCGAAGATAGCATTAGTAGTCCTCACTATTCTCGTGAAATAGTGTGATAATAATTGTAATGAGGACTTTTGTTTGAGTTTGTATAATATCTAGTAAACGATATTTGTATTTAAACTCACGATTTATGTCGTATTGCATACGGCACGTTATGTTAATAAGTTGTATTTAAATTACATACCATGTAAGTGGCGACCCAAGATGGGTGATGTATATCTAATTTTGGGGCGCCACACACTGGTGGCTCTAGTGAACCAAACTAGAATAAAAGTTCATAATCAATCCAGGGTAGAATATAGTATTCTATATGTGCATGCTTATACTATATATATTATATATTATGCAAACATGCTTCGCATGTTAATTAATATGACGCGTATTTATATATATATATGTGTATGTACGCTAAACAAGATGAGACATTTAATAATAAATCCTCAAATTTTTATATTAAGTCCTAAGCGTTCAAAGATATTTGGAATATCGAACGTCGCCTTCTAGCATGATAAAATTAATAGAGTATTAAATATTTAATATGAGTTTGTTGTGTCACCACAAGGCAAGTATTAAGTATTTAAGATGTTAATTTATCACATTTGATGCTTATAAAGAAAATTGAACAATATTGTTTTGTTGTGTCACCACAAGGATGATATTTTTCTTTTTTGAATATATGGAGTGCTAGGTTGGACTTAACTTGGATAATTTTGATTCGAATGTGCCACCACTTGATCAAAATAATCTAAGAGGCAAAAAGAAAAGGAGTTGCATAGTTGATGTAATTGACAAAAGTTGTCTACCTATTTATTTATATATAGTTTGTTGTGTCACCACAAGGCTATATACATTTGAAATGGGATCCTTATTCTCACTAGCATATCTTTAATTAGATATTGCCGAACTATATATATTGAGGGTAATATAGTTTGAAGAAAATAGTGGGAGATACCAATTTAAAACAAGACCTAATTTATTTTGGTAATTAATAAAAGAATGTATGTTAAAATGTTGTTAATTACAAATTCATTTACAGAATTTTACAATGTCTAAAATTACTATCACTGCGAAGCATATTAGATGCTAAATTAACCAGACCGAATTAAACGGATTGGTTAAGGAATTTGAGAATAGTTCTCATGGCTGAAAAGTTATCTTATGTCCTTAATACGTCTATCCCTGCAATGGTTGCAGACAATGCCTCTGAGGAAGACATTACTACTTTTAGAAAGTGGCAAGATGATGCACAGTTGGCTCAATGCATCATGCTCGCATCCATGAGTAACGAGCTTCAGCGTCAGCATGAAACTATGGATGCTCCTACTATATTCCTGCACATCAAGTAGTTGATGGTGAGGAAAGTAGGACTGATAGATATCAGATATCTAAGGAGCTCTTCCGATCTAGAATGGCCAATGGCACTATAGTACAGACAAAAAAGTTCTTAACATAATCAATTTGATTGATCAATTAGGACAATTGGTTTTGTCATGGATGGAGAGTTGAGCCAAGATTTGATCTTGCACTCACTCCCGGACTCCTTTCACAATTGTTGTGAATTTTTCATATAAACAAGCTAGATATCAGCTTCGTTGATTTGCTTAACATGTTGAAAAATGATGAGAGTCACTTTCCAACCAAGAAAGACCATGTCTTACTGGTAGGGGCCAAAGGATCTTCTGAAAAGAAGAACGATTCAAAGAAGGTATATAGAAAGGTAAAAAACAAAGGATAATAAGAACAAAACTGATACAGATAGCAAAGGAGTTTGCTTCCACCGCAATAAGCTTGGACACCTTTGGAAAGAAAGCTGAGAAGGATCTTGCGAGAGGCTAACCAAAGAAGCTTAGTGAAGTTTTTCTTTATAATACGCTTTTTTGTTCATGATTGAAATAAATTTTTCTTTAAGTCAAGGTTCTACTTGGGTATTAGATACCGACTTTAGTTATCATAAATATAGATTTATGAAGGGACCAAGCAAAAGTAGAAAGCTAAACAAATATAAGTAATCCTATGTGCGGGAAATGTAACAAAGGTTGCCATATTAGGCATAGAAACTTATAGTTTAGCAATGCATACGGGCAAATCTATTAAGACAATAAGTTGTTATTGTATTCCAGTTCTTGTTAAAAATATTATTTTCATTTTATTGTTGGACAATGAAATCTTTGGTATTATAATTAAGAACAATTGTTGTTCTATTTATAATAATAATGTTTTGTATAGAACTGGAATATTACTTAATAAATTTTGTATACTTGACTTACATGAAAATAATTTTGCATATTGAACAAATTAGTATAAGAAAAAGAGATGATCATTCAAAGAGTTGAATGTGTGTATTTGCTAAAATACAAGTGTGAATTATTTGAAAGGTTCAAAGAATTCAGAAGTGAAACAAATTGGCAATGTATTAAGATTCTTTGATTAGATCAAGGAATAAATACTTGTGCAATAAGTTTCTAGATCATCTCAAATGGTATTCTCATAATGGACACATCATCGATCTGTAATAATTGATTGATGTATCTGAATGAAAAATCGTACCTTGTTGGACATGGTGCGGTCCATAATGATTTTACCGACATTCCAGTATCCTTCTGGGATAATGTCCTAGAAATGGCTGCATATCTACGAAAATGGTAACCTCAAAATTCGGCCCCAAGACTCCATTAAAGTTATGGACAGGGAGGATTCCTAATCTTAAGTATGTTAAGATAAGGGGTTGTCCAACTTATGTGAAAAGGTTTCAAAGGATAAGCTTGGGACAAGATTTGACAAGTACAGATTTGTGGGACATCCTAAAGTAAGTTTAGGGCATATGTTCTATAATCCTACTTAGCAAAAGATGTTTGTTGAGAAACATACTGCCTTCTAAGATAAAGATGTTTATCATTGAAGGGGCTAATGGGAGGATAATAGATCTTGAAGAGTTCAAGAACCACAAAACACTATAAGTCAAATAAGAGGAACCTGTAGATAGACCTATTGTACCACAACCGAATCGTAAATTTGGAATAGTCAAGAAGATACAGGAGGTATGGATTCATCATAGATGATGATGATGAGGTACACATCATAGAAGATGATGATCCAGTTACATACGATGAGGTAAGAGTTGTAGACACTTTGAAAATTGGATTAAATCAATCTTCTCAAATATGGAACATTCGTTTTGATGAGACAATCAAAAGAGTTTGATTTTATCAAAACAAGAATGAACCTAGTGTGTACAAAAGGGTCGATTGGGAGCGTCGTGACATTCTTAGTATTATATGTTGATATACTCACCGATAAAGAATGACATACCAATGCTACAATTAGTAAAGATAAAGTTGTCTAAACATTCCTCCATGAATGATTTGGGATGAGTATCGTAATTGGGGATACAAATCTATATAGATAGATTTAAAAGGATGCTCGACTTAACCCAAGGAACGTATATTCATTTGATGCTAAAGTCGTTTAGCATGGCAAACTCCAAGAGATGTCTCATGTCGATGAGCTATGGAGTGTATCTCTTAATAGTCCCCACAGACTCACGAAAAAGAGAGGTCGCATGAGTGACAATCATGTATGCAATGAAATGTACGAGACCTGATGTTGATCAGTCATATTCTGGAGAAGATCACTGTCAGACAGTGAAAAACATCTTAAAGTACTTAACCGAAACTAAAGATGTGATTAAAATTTATCTTTGGGTCTTAATTAAAACTAGAGGGCTTAATGAGACTCAAGTTTTTTCGCATGACCAAGATGGCAGAAAAATCCACTTTAAGGTAAAGGGTTACCTTGAGCATTAGTGCGATGAATTGGAAAGGTTCCAAACAACAAAAGAGTCTTTGGTTTAGTGATAAAGACAAAGTATATAGCTATAAATGAAGTCGCAAGTTGATTGTTTGGATTAAAAGTTTATTACGTAGAACTAGGAATAGTTCCTAAGTCTCATCTTGGATCTAAACATGTGTTGTGGCACTTTCATTTGATTATTAAAATCATTGAAAGATGGGAAATCACTATAGAGATAGTGGACTCTCATGAACAACATTACATATCCATTAACTAAAGCTTATCCAACAGCAGGATAATCGTCACTTAGAGAAGAAGAGTATGAGATACCATGACGATTGGATTTAGTGCAAGTGGGAGATTGAAAGTAGTATGCACACAAGCCAATCATGTTTGATGATAAAGCATATACTTTGTAACAATCTTATTCATTTATTAATAAAAAGTATTAATTTCTTAAAGGCTTTTAATTATCTACATGATCTGTTGTTTTATAATATGTGATAAACCCATAGTTTTAAGCAATGCTTTTAGAATAATGATGATGATCATTCTAATGAGATCTAAATTCTTAGAAAGCTTAAAACTAAAATAGTTCCCAATCATTGGATTACTAAATTGGGGATTAGTGAATCCAGGATAGATTGGTACACACGTTTGCTTGGTCATTGGATGAGGATGATTGATCTCATGATCATTTTGTGTGAGACACTAAAGCAAGTATGTAGGTGCTTATTAGAGAATAAGTTCACTTTGAGCGTGGCTCGCTAAGGAATACCTAATGGAGTTTTACTTGCCTGTCAATAGGAATTCCTGTAGTGATAGTAGTACAAGTGATCCTTGGACTTGAGATCATCATAGTATCTTGTGTATGATGAGTTATACTTTGACTTATTCCTTAAGACCCTTAGGGTATATCAAAAGGTATGCTTGGGTATAATAAGTTATACATGGAGATAATGTATGATCAATAAAGAATCTACCACTTCTATTAAAAGAAGAGAAATGTCCTATGTGATTCGATAAATGACAACCCGGTAGTCCTTGGCCAAGGCAGAATGAAATTAGAAAGGAGTTTCTAATTTGCATTATTTGGAGTTGTGCATTTAAGAGTCGAAATACATATAATTAAATAAAATAAGACTTGTGGTAATTCCATGTCTTATATTTAATTGGGACATTGTATGGTGGAAGGATTGAATTTGCACGGTAACTATTTACTCAAAGGTTCTTTTATGATTAATGTTGAAATCTATATTATCACGGAAAGTCGTTGATCGCTAGGGAGGCTTATCCCTATTGTAGAATAAATATTATTTATTTAAATAAATTAATTGTTTAATTTATTTATTTAAATAAGATTAGAATTGTTCTAATTGATTTATTCAACCAAGGTTTAATATGGAGAACCTAAAGGGTCACACCATAAAAGGAAGATTAATTATTTAAGAAGTTAATGGCATAATCGTAATAATATGTTATGTATATTTAATTTAATCTATGGTGATAGAATAAATTAAATAGCTTAATATTTATTATTTAATATTTTAGAAATATTAAATATAAATTAATAAGAGAGTCTTATTAATATTATTACAATTATTATTATTTTAATTTCTAAAAGAGTTTAAGAATTAATTTAATATAAGTACTCTTATTTATTCCTAATAGGATTAGGAGGGAAAATTAGTTAAAGGAGTTTAATTAATTATCCCTAATAAGATTAGGGAGCCCATTTAATTAAAAGAGTTTAATTAAATAAATAATACCTTATTTTAATAGGGTTACTTGATATCTTTATAAGAGGAGTCTTATATCAGATATCAATAATACGTTATTTCCAATTGTTGGAGAGTACGCTCCTTTTCTATAGAGATAGAAAACAAGGGTTTTGCCAAATACCCATCTTCTTGAATTCTTCTTCTTCCTTGGTGGATCACCTCTACAGGCCAAACACTTGGGTGGCTAACGTTGATCAAAGGAAGGAACCAAACCCGGTGGATTCAAGTTGAACGCGAAAAGGATTGGAGGTGAACTTGTACCTGAGGAAGCTCGGATCTTCAAGGGGTATGATTCATGTTCTTCAATTTTTTTCGTTTAATTAATAATTGTGCATAAAGGGTGATCCGGGTATATGGTTTATAAAATTTTTAAACTCTGATTTTCCACGTTTCCGCTTATTTTGTGCAATTTGATTGCGTTCATGAATATTACAAACCTAACACTTGCACCACCTCCCTAATAGTAAATCATGTGAATCAATAGTTCTAAACATGTGAAAAAATTAATTATAGTATAGTACCTTCAACTATAATTCACCATGTATGCGGTACTTCGCATAGACATGTTATTCCAACATAATAATAAAGAATGGAATAACAACCCTTACGAGTATTGAAAGAAAATAATTCTCTTCATGAATACGAAAGAATAATACCCCTTACCTTAGAAGAAACTTGATATTGGAATAGTGAGGTAGCAGACTTCTCTTCTTCTTTCTCTCTATAATTTCTCTCTATAATAATTACTCTAAAGCTTTAGTGAATTGGTGAGAAATGAAGGAAGAATGAGCTTCTATTTATAGGAAAACATAGTTTTGATAATTGCACGTTTTGGGGCTCAAAATATTATAATACAATACCTTAAACTTTTTTTTCATTTTTAATTTAGTCCTACAAGTATTATCAAACTTCCACCACCTCTCCTAATAGTAAATTATGTGAATTAATAGTTCATTCATGTGACTCAATAGTATAATCATGTGAAAAAACTAATTACAGTATAGTACCTTCAACTATACCTCCATTTTTAATTTAGTCATGCAAGTATTATATATCTTGGACCAAGTCCCCTAATAGTAAATTATGTGAATCAATAGTACACACATGTTAACACATAGTTATAAGCATGTGAATTAATAGCAATTAATTGCTTATTTATCCGATTAATTACCCGATTGGTCAATATAACTTCCAGACATCAATTATTATCGAAATAAATGTCGATTTCCACTAACACTAATAATTCCCACACAATGGAATTATCAATTTCTTCTTTAATCAACACGAACTTATTCATCACTAATATTATAACTCACAATATTTAATAACCAGGTCGTTCTCAGGAAAGAGGGGGCTTTTCGATAAGGATTTCTCCTTATTGGTGCGCAATTAGGTGACCAAACCTCTCCTTGATAGAACTTCTAGACATTGTCAATATTGCAAATAATAATATGAATAACTTTGCTGTCTCAATTATCGATTTAATAATATAACATATTACACAGATGATACTAGGACAATAATTGAATCAATAATATGAGAGATATGATGCAGCAATTACTATAGCAATAATTGAGTATAATTGAGTGACTTCTTACGTAAGCATCAATAATCAATACCGTGTGCTACTATGCAACCACGCCAGCGTATTCTTGTATTTTTTACTACTGAGTAGTTCAACAGGTTTTTAATAAAGAATACTTTCATTTGTTATAAAAGATAATTCTGTCATTTTCTTACTACGATAATACATCCGTTGTGGGGTCCACTAATGATTGTGCCGTCATACGAATATTCCTTGTTAAAACGAATATTCTCCGACCAATCGAATATTATATAACAACTTGCTTACTTTGCAAAATTTATAAATATTACCCACAACTATAACATTATATCAAATCCACACCATAATATTCAAAAAAATATTTTGAGAAATTTAAATCTTTATTCACAAAATTTGGGGTCTCACAATCTCCCCTCCTTATGAAATTTTGCCCTCGAAATTTACGTACGTACCTGGTATGCCGAAGAGGTGAGGATATATTGACTTCATTTCAAATTCTAACTCTTGAGGTATAACCTTTGAGTATCAAATGTGATCCTTCATATCTAAGATTTTAACACGTATCTCCTCATACATTAAATCTTCTGCTATCTCGTCTAGTTCTAATTCAATAATGTGGTTCGGGTCGTCCACATAATTACGTAACATCGATACATGAAAAATGTTATGAACACCTGACATACTTGGCGTTAAAACGAGTCTATAGGTCACAGTTCATACTCAATCGAGGATTTCAAATGGGCCAATAAAATCGAGGGTTGAGATTTCCTCTCTTCATCGATTCTTGCTTCTAGAATAATGCCCTCTTAAACCTTCTTCTTCACATTCATCAGCTCTGAGTATGTAGCTTGCACGGCTTTAACTTTATCGATTAAAGTCAATTCTACTCGTATATTTATTATCTTCACGTGGGTCCCTGGAGTCTTTAACTCTATCTTCATCATTTGTAAGTTATAGGAAATGGGTCTTTGTGTTAACAACATCGCAATCGTAAACGCATGCGATCTTCTACTCAATGAGTCAGCTACCACGGTCGCTCTTCCACAATGATATTGAATGGTATAGTCGTAATCTTCAACAGCTCGAGCCAACGTCTTTGGCGCATAATACGTTCGTTCTAGGTGAAGAAATATTGAAGGGTTTTAGAAATGGGTTTTGTATTGGGGTCAATACAAAATTCGATTTCATGCTCTAGGGGTAGGCTAGGAAGTCTTCAAGAATACGCCAGGAAATTTATTAATGATAGAAATATCATTTAAAAACTGTGACTCTCATCTAAGAGTTGGATATCACATGAAATGAAGGTTTCTCCTAACGAAGTTTCAACCGATAAGTCAAAGTCTAACTTCTCTGGGTCAAATTTAAACGTTGAGCGCAAGAAAGAGAGATAAAAGAATGGGTAGAACCGGTATCTAATAAGATATAGACTTCGCAAGAATTTATAATTAACTAACTCGTGCTAACTTTGTTTGGGTTACTCACTTTTTGAGAAGTCACGAAAAACGCTCTTCCTGAAACCACACTTTATTTTTTCCGTATCTGCCTTTGGTGCCACCGTCCCAGCTGGATTTGACTTTGGTGCATGACAAAATCGGGCTAGGTGACCTTCTTTTCCACAATTGTAACATTCTTTGGATTACTGCATACAGTTTGGACTAATGTGTCCCTCCCCTCCGCATTTGTAACATATGACCGGAGGTCGTTCTCCTTCTTTAACAACAGGTGCTGGTGCTGCTGTCTTTCCATCATTATTGAACCTTCTCTTCTTAAAATTTCAACTTCAATTATCTTGGCCATGATTACCACCGAAGTGGTTACCATTCTTGGCATGATAATTTCCCCCACGATGGTTATCATTGTTCCGATGGCCGTTGCCACCAGTATGATTATTATCGTGTTGTTGGTCATTACCTTTTGGTTGGGCTAACTCATTATTGTGCTCCAATAATTGAGCCATATTCACAACATCTGAATATAAACAAAGTTTGTGAGAAATGAGGTATTGACGTATATCGGGTTTCAAACCTCTTAGAAACATTCGCGTCATTCGCTCCTCATTATCGACCAAATAGGATGCAAACCGGGACAACTCGGCAAACTTAGCTTCGTATTGCGACACGGTCATATTGTTTTTCTCCAACTTGATGAATTCCACCTCCTTCATGTGATGAATACTTTCGGGAAAGTACTTGTCGTTGAACAGCTCTTGGAACTTCTCCCAAGACATCTTGAGTGCATCAGTTGGTACGCTTTTCTGATTCCCACCGATGTCGCCTCTTCTTCACGTAACATAAAGGTGGCAAAGCGAACCTTTTGCTCCTCAGAGCATCCCAAGACATCAAATATCTTGGTAATCTGCTTTAACCACGTCTCCGCCTTATGTGCTTCTGGCTTTCTCAAAAACTTTGGTGGTCCCAGCTCCTTGAACTGCTTAGCGGTGACCGACCGTGGGTTGCCATTATTTCCACCTATATTTTGAACAGGAGTCTCTCTGACCTGATGTTGCATGAATTGCATAAAGCCTCTGAACCTCTCATCATTCACCATTTCATCGGTGTTATTGTTTACATGAGGATTATTGTCTTCCTATTGCACATTACCCTGGGTATTGATCTTTGGTGACTCAACGGTCTCATGTGCTTCATTGCTTATCTCAACATTTTCGAATGCCATTTTTAAATACTGCCACAAAATAAGGGTTAATTAACATATCACATATTATCCCTATACTCTGACCGACCAATTAAATACCAAATAAACTTAGGTAGGTAATACTAGCGAAGGAATTCTCCGTCTCTCCCCTCCTAGTTCTTGTCTCACATCTCAGCCAGGGATCATATCCCTAAGCTTTGATTCCAACTGTGATGCCCCCAAAATAGGTATACATCACCCATCTTGAGTCGCCAAATACATGGTAAAAAATTCAAATACAACTTAATTATACAACAGTCGTGTAAAATATGACAAAACATATCTGAGAGTTTAAACAAGAATAATGTCATCTAGACAATATCCACACTCAATGGTGTCCTCATTATAATTATTATCACATTATTCCATAGAATAGTGAGGACTACTAAAGCCATTTATCCTGGACCATCACTCCATTTCCCGACTCATCCCAGCTATATTCTCATTTCCTTAAGAGAACAATGAAAGAAAGGGTGAGCTCAACTAGCCCAGTAAGAAATATTATGACTAAGATAATGCAAAATAAATTATCCTTAGCCTTCAACGATTATAATAAGCGATAGAATACAATGAGACAACAAGTTTTAGATCAACAAGCGCAATGAAAATAAGCAATCCATTTAAAAGAGTCAAGTAGAGCATAAAATCTACTATCTTCTATGATTTAAAAGTTTTTCATCAAATTTATTTTTGAGACTCGACAATAAATAAAATCGAATCATCCTCGCACCACGACCAAGGATATTTATGTAATCATCAATGGTCATGATTATCTTAGAATAATCCCTGGTCATAATCATACCAACAACTCGTCCATCAATGAACTATATGCCAATGAGGACTTTTACCACATCATTCGTCACATTACGGTCATGATTATACGAAAATAATCCTCGGTCATAATCATACCAAGTCCATCTATGCACGTAAGCTAAAGATGACTTTCATCACAATATAAGCATGAGGATGATGACAATGACATAATAATTTAATAAAATAAGTTCAAGGATAAATTTTAAAGATTTATAATTTAATTTATCCAGGAATCATTAACGTCCAAATTGTCAACATGATACTGCTTTGTAGAGTAAAATTCAAGAATAATATTCATGTACCAAAAATAATTTGGACGAAAAAGAAATATATTTTTCGGGTGAATAGTATCCCGTGAATAGTATCCCGACACGAAAAGTGTCCCGAATACCCGAGTGAATGTTACTAGAGTGAATAGTAATCGGGTGAATAGTAAACCATGAATAGTAACTCATTAATAGTACCCCGGCACGAAAAGTACCCCGAATACCCGTGTGAATAATACCAGAGTGAATAGTAATTTGGTGAATTGTAACCCGTGAATAGTAACTCATAAAAAAAATACCAAAGAAAATGATATTCCATGACGAGTACAAAAGAAATGATATCTCGTATTTAGTATAATAGAATATCTAAAGCGCAAATGGATTTTCACCCTCTATGCGGTAATCCACGTAGATAGATCATTTCCATAATTTAATAAGGAATGAATACACATGATCTTTCACCATGCATGCGGTAGTCCACACAGACAGGTTATTCCAATAGAATAATAAAGAATGGAATAACAAAAGAATTCACCAGGCATGCGATAGACCGCACAGACAGGTTATTCCAACAGAATAATAAAGAATGGAACCAAGCCATGCGTAATCCGCACAGATGAGATATTCCAACAGAATAATAAAGAATGGAACCAGGTCATGCGTAATCCGCATAGACAGGATATTCCAACAGAATAATTAAAAACGGAACTAGGTCATGCGTAATCCACACAGACATGATATTCCAACATAATAATAAAGAATGGAATAACAACAGAATTCACCAGGCATGCGATAGATTACACAGACATGTTATTCCAACAGAATAATAAAAAATAGAATAACAGAAGAATTTCACCATGTATGCGGTACTTCGCATAGACAGGTTATTCCAACATAATAATAAAGAAATGAATAACAACCCTTATGAGTATTGAAAGAAAATAACTCTCTTCATGAATACGAAAGAATAATACCCCTTACCTTAGAAGAAAACTGGATACTGAAATAGTGAGGTAGCAGGCTTCTCTTATTCTTTCTCTCTATAATTTCTCTCTATAATAATTGCTCTATAGCTTTAGTGAATTAGTGAGAAATGAAGGAAGAATGAACTTCTATTTATAGGAAAATATAGTTTCAATAATTGCACATTTTGGGGCTCGAAATATTACAGTATAATACCTCTAACTTTTCATTCATTTTTAATTTAGTCCTGGAAGTATTATCAAACTTGCACCACCTCCCCTAATAGTAAATCATGTGAATCAATAGTAAATCATGTGACTTAATAGTTCTAAACATGTGAAAAAATTAATTATAGTATAGTACCTTCAACTATACCTCTATTTTTAATTTAGTCATGCAAGTATTATCAATCTTGCACCAACTCCCCTAATAGTAAATCATGTGAATCAATAGTACACACATGTGAAAACATAGTTATAAGCATGTGAATTAATAACAATTAATTGCTCATTTATCCGATTAATTATCCGATTGGTCAATATAACCTCCAGACATCAATTATTATCGAAATAAATGTCGATTTCTACTAACACTAATGATTCCCACACAATGGAATTATCAATTTCATCTTTAATCAACACGAACTTATACATCATTAATATTATAACTCAAAATATTTAACAACCAGGTGGTTCCCAGGAAAGAGGGGGCTTTCCGATAAGGATTTCTCCTTATTGGCGCGCAATTAGGTGATCAAACCTCTCATTGACAGAACTTCTAGACATTGTCAATATTGCAAATAATAATATGAATAACTTTGTCATCTCAATTATTGATTTAATAATATAACATATTATCTGATGATGATCTTTGTGACAATAATTGAATCAATAATATGAGAGATATGATGCGTGAATTCTTTGTAGAAATAATTGAGTATAAGCGAGTGACTTCTTACGTAAGCATCAATAATCAATACCGTGTGCTACTATGCAACCATGTGTATTACTGTACTTTCACTACCGAGTAGTTCAACAGTTTTAACGGTAACACTTTCGTCGTTATAAAAAGATAATTCTGTCATTTTCTTACTACGATAATACATCCGTTGTGGGGTCCACCAATGATTGTGTCGTCGTACGAATATTTCCTGTTAAAACGAATATTCCCCGACTAATCGAATATTATATTACCACTTGCTTACTTTGCAAAATTTATAAATATTACCCACAACTATAACATTATATCTAATTCAAACCATAATAATCAAAAAAATATTTTGAGAAATTTAAATCTTTATTCATAAAATTTGGGGTCTCACAATAAGTGGCTTTAGTAGTCCTCACTATTCTATGAAATAGTGTGATAATAATTGTAATGTGGACTCCATTGAGTGTTGATATTGTCTAGAAGACAATATTCGTGTTAAAAATCTCAACTTATGTTTTGTCGTATTTTACATGACATTTGTATAATTAAGTTTTTATTTGTACTCTGTATCATGTATTTAGCGACTCAAGATGGGTGATGTATACCTGTTTTGGGGGCGTCACATCACAGGTACAAAGACCTTTATTAAACTATCTCAAAATAATATTATAATATTATATAATATTACAACACATTATGTACTTCTATACATTTAAATCTTCTTTCTTTAAGCATTCATTCCTCTTAAAACCATCTGACCATTCAGGTCTTTCTGCTCTATTTGCAAAGGTTTTAGAATTTACAAGGGTGAACATTTAATTTCCTAGCAAGTATGAGTAGTTGAATGAACAACCATCTCATGAATAGAATAAGATTCCTTTGAAATCTTCAACAATTGAACAATAATTATGAACTTAAACAATAAGGGAAAAAAAATTCCTTCTACGTACTTTAGGCATTATTGATCGATTTCACAATCAACATATGCGTGCAAGTATACATGGTCAACAAGTAATAAAGTGAAAGTAGAGTATCGTTCCCACGAAGAATTATTTAATAAAAATTACTAAGCTATCTCTTAACTAAACTAATTTTATTTAAACAATCAATTTAATGTTGTAAATTAAAATATACAATTAAACTACTACTAACTACCACTAGTTTAAAATCAGGTTATGGATATTCAAGATCACAACTTCATTTATTGTTTCACTTATATTAAAACACTTGTTATTAATTATGCTCACTATTCTAGATTGTTAATCAGGAACTCATTAGTATTTATAACCACATTCAGATGCATTACAAACATTTCAATCCAAATCCACAGTTGATAGAATTGAATCAAACACCCTAATTAACTAATTCACTATATTCCTATGTAAATTACAATTAAAGAGGATTTAAAGCACATGTTCCCTATCAGATTACATGCGGTGAGTAAGTATATTTGTGAGACCCCAAATTTTACGAATAAGGATTTAAATTTCTCAAAATTTTTTTTGAATATATGGTGTGGATTTAATATAATGTTATAGTTGTGGGTAATATTTATAAATTTTACAAAGTATGCAAGTTATTTTATTATATTCGATTGGTCGGAGAATATTCTTTGTGTCGGGGAATATTCATACGACGACACAATTATTGGTGGACCCCACAATGGAATTATTGTCGGATTGAGAAAACGACAAAAATATTTTTATGAAAATAACGGCGGAAGTTTTATCGTTAATACTATTGAACTACTCGGTAGTAAAAGTACAGTAATACGCGTGGTTGCATAGTAGCACACGGTATTGATTATTGATGCTTACGTGAGAAGTCACTAATTGTTGCATAATATCTCACGTTATTTGATTCAATTATTGTCGATATTTTATATATTATTAAATCAATAATTGAGATGACAGAGTTATTAATATTATTATTTGCAATATTAACGATGTCAGAAGTTACGCCGAGGAGAGGTTTGGTCACCTAATTGCGCGCATGATAGGAGAAATCCTTATTGGAAAGCCCCCTCTTTCCTGGGAACGACTTGGTCGATTAATAGTGTAAATTATAATAATGATGATAAAGTTTTGTTTTATTAGTATTATTAATGTAATAAAACAGAAAAGCTTTTTATATAAAACAGAATACTTTTATAAAATTATTTGTTTTATTAGACAATAATTAGAATATATTATATTTTATTATGCATAGTATTTTGCATAGTAAAATCTTTTATATAAAACATAATACTTTTATAAAGTTATTTATTTTATTAGACAATAATTAGAATATATTATATTTTATTATGCATAGTGTTTTGCATAGTAAAATCTTTTTATATAAAATAGAATACTTTTATAAAGTTATTTATTTTATTAGACAATAATTAGAATATATTATATTTTATTATGCATAGTGTTTGCATAGTAGTGCTGCGTAGTGTTTGCATAGTAAAATCTTTTATATAAAAGCAGTACTTTTATAAAGTTATTCGTTTTATTAGATTATAAATAGAATATATTATATTTTATTTAAAAGATTTTGTTTTATTAGAATAATTTATTAAATCAATACTGGATAGTCCAGTTTAAAAGTGAATCAATGCAGATAGTTCATGAATTAGTTACTATTCAATCCATCTTCTATAAATAGAAGCTCATTCCTTCATTATTTCTTACGAATTCCTTTGAAATTCTAGAGAGAAACTATAGAGAATTCTTCTTCTATAATCTTGGCGTATTTCTTTAGAGTTTAAGAAAGCTTTGAAAGCGTAGTGCAAGTTTTCTTCAAGTATATATCGCCTCTACCCGTCGGAGTACTCTTCTTTATAAGGTAAGAGATATTATTTATTGTACTTTCGTAAGGGGTATTATTTTTTTCGTATTCATGAAGAGAACTTACATTATTCCATTCTTTATTATTACATTGTTGAAAAACACGTATACGCGGACTACCCTATACTTGGTGAAATTCTTACATTATTCCATTCTTTATTATTATGTTGGAATAACATGTCATACATCTGCAAGCACCGCATACGTGAAATTCTTACATTATTCCATTCTTTATTATTCGGTTGGAACATTACATTGCAATTAAATTTTGCGACACGGTTACATTATTTATTATTATGTTGGAATAACTTTATGCATGCGATCTATCGCATGCATGGTGAATTCTTCATTGTTATACCATTCTTTATTATTACATTTGGAATATCACATGCACGTGCGTTCGCATGAATTTATTTCATTATTTATTATTACATTTGGAACATTACAGCCGGTCTTGAAATTTACTTTGATTTGGTTCAGATTATTTATTATTACATTGGAATATCTTGGTACATGCGTTCTACGTGTGACTGGTTCCGATTATTTATTATTACATTGGAATAACTTTATGCGTGTGGTCTATCGCATGCACTGGTGATTTCTTTTGTTATTCCATTCGTTATTATACTCAGTTGGTTAAAGTTTTGACTTCTATACTCCATGAAATTAATGGAATATCCTTGATATTTGCGCTTCATCCAGTATCTTTTCATGGAAATATTCTTCTAAGCATTCTTGAATTTTACTTTATAAAGAAGTATCATGTTTACAATTTGGACGTTATTAGTTCCTGGATAAATTAATTCTTGAACTTGTTTTATTGAATTATTATGTCATTGTCATCATCCTCATGTTTATATTATGTTGAAAGTCATCTGTGGCCTGTAGTGCATAGATGGACTTGGTATGATTATGACCAGGGATTATTCGGTATAATCATGACCGTAATGTTACAAATGATGTGGAAAAAGTTCTCATTGGCCCGTAGTGCATTGATGGACAATTTTTGGTATGATTATGGCTTTGGATTCTCTTCGGCCAAGGGTGCAAAGATGAATTGTTTTATGGCATGATCGGGACCATTGATGAATACACGAATATCCTTGGCCCGTAGTGCATGGATAATTTGTGGTCGTGATACTAATGAATATCATTGGTCGTAGTGCAGGGATGATGTGGATTATTTATTAAGCCGAGTCTCAGCTATAAAAGTGATGAAAAACCTTTTTAAAACATAAAGGATGGTAGATTTTATTCTTTACTTGACTCTTTTAATGGATTGCTTGTTCCGCTGCAGTTAAACTTGATGTCTATTGTATTTTATCAGTTTAACATTGTTGAAAACTAATGATAATTTATTCTGCATTATCTTAGTCATAATATTTTTTACTGGGCAAGTTGAGCTCACCCTTTTCTTCACTGTTCTCTTCAGGAAATGAGAATATAGCTGGGACTAGTCGGGGAATAGATTGACAGTCCAGATGATAGTATTAGTAGTCCTCACTATTCTGTTAAATAGAGTGATAATAATTGTAATGAGGACTAAATTTGAGTTTGTATACTGTCTATGAGGGCTCCATTGAGAGTGGATATTGTCTAGAAGGCAATATTCTTGTTTAAACTCTCAGTTTATGTTTTGTCGTATTTTACACGACGGTTGTATAATTAAGTTGTATTTAATTTATGTACCATGTATTTGGCGACTCAAGATGGGTGATGTATACCTATTTTGGGGGCGTCACAGTTGGTATCAAAGCTTAGGGATATGATCCCTGGCTGAGATGTGAGACAAGAACTAGGAGGGGAGAGACGGGGAATTTCTTTGATAGTATGACCTACCTAAGTTTATTTGGTATTTAATTGGTCGGTCAGAGTATAGGGATAATATGTGATTTTTTAATTAACCATTGTTTTGTGGCAGTATTTGAAAATGGCATCTGAAAATATTGAGATAAACAATGGAGCACATGAGACAGATTGAGTCTCCATACGATCGATAGCGAGAATAATGTGCATGAGATGGCGATAATCCTCCTATAAATAACAACACCGATCAAATGATGAACAACGATACGTTTAGGAGCTTTAGAATTCATGCAACACCAAACAAGAGAGACTCCTATTCATAAATGCGGTGGAAACAATTGCAACCCACGGTTGATTCTGCATAAGCGATTCAAGGAAGGCTGGGACCACCGGGAGTTTTGGGAAAGCGAGAACCACTTAAAAGCGAGGCGTGGTTAAAGTAGATCACCAAGATATTTGTTGTCTTGGGATGCTCAGAGAGAGCAAAAGGTTCCATTGCCACCTTTATATTTGCGTGAAGATGCGGATTCTTGGTAGGAATTTGTAAAAGCGTACTGCACTGAGGCACTCAAGATGTCTTGGGAGAAGTTCAAGAGTCATTCAACGACAAGTACTTTTCTGAAAGTATTCATCACATGAAGGAGGTGGAGTTCATCAAGTTGGAGCAAAATAATATGGCCCGTGTGTCGCGATGACGAGGCTAAGTTTGTCGAGTTGTCTCGGTTTGCATCCCATTTGGTCGATAATGAGGAGCGAATGACGCGAATATTTCAAAGAGGTTTGAAACCCAATATACGTCAATACCTCATTTCTCACAAACTTTGTTTATATTCAGATGTTGTGAATAGGGCTCAGTTATTGGAGCACGATAATGAGTCAGCACAACCAAAAGGCAACGACCAACAACACAATAATAATCGTACCAGTGGCAACGGTCATTGGAACAATGATAACCATCGTGGGGGAAATTATCATGCCATGAATGGTAACCACTTCGGTGGTAATCATGGCCAAGATAATTGAAGTAGAAATATCAAGAAGAGAAGGTTCAATAATGATGGAAAGACAGCAGCACCAGCACCCATTTTAGAGGAACAAGAACGACCACCGGTCGTATGTTTCAAATGCAGACAGGAGGGACACATCAATCCAAACTGTGCGCAGCAATCTAAAGCGTGTTTTAATTGCAGAAGAGAAGGTCACCTAGCTCGATTTTGTCGTATGGTGAAGTCAAGTCCAGCTGAGATGGTGATGCCAAAGGATGTCCTAGACAAGTTAAAGCCGGTAGTTTAAGTGAGAGTGTTTATCGAGGAACTCAAACGAAGTTGTCACGGGTAAGTTAATCATAAACGCTTACGAAGTCTATACCTTATTTGATGCCGGTTCTACCCACTCTTGTATTTCACCTAGTTATGTTCAATGTTTGAACTTGGCTATTGAGAAATTAGACTTTGACTTATTTGTTAAAACTTTGCTAGGAGAAACCTTCGTTACATCCATTATTTATAAATCTTGTTTGATTCAAATCGACACTTTCACGTTACCTGTCGATCTTATCTCTTTGAAAATACTTGCCTTTGATGTGATTTTTGGAATCGATTGGTTAACTACTCATCATGCTTTTCGTAAGGTTGTTAGCTTTTATATTCCTAACCAACCTGTTATGCAAATTCAAGCAACCAAACCACTAAAGTCAATCACTGTTATATCATGCCATAAGTAAAGAGCCCCGATCCTTTCGTTGTTGACTTCCTTGTGTGAAATGCACTGAAGCCAGACTATCCGTAGGGGATGTCGTGAATAACGGTGGCAAGTTGATAGGTATCAATGTGACGTGATATCCAAGTCTTGGATGAGGGTCACAGTTTTGAATGATAATTCTATCGTTAATAAATTTATTGACGTATTTCTGAAGACTTGGCCTACCCCAGAGCGTGAAATCGAATTATGTACTGACCCCAGTACAAAACCCCATTTCTAAAACCCTTAAATATTTCTTCAACTAAAATGAACGTAACATGTGCCAAAGACGTTGACTCGAGCTGTTAAAGATTACGATCGTACCATTCAATACCATTGTGGAAAAGCGAACGTGGTAGCTAACACGTTGAGTAGAAAATCGTATGCGTTTATGAGTGTGAATATACGAACCTATGTGAAGATAACGAATATACGACTAGAATCAACTTTAATCGATAAAGTTAAAGCCACTCAAACTACACTCCCGAAGCTGATGAATGTGAAAAAAAGAAGGTTCAAGAGGGCGTTATTCTAGAACCAAGAATTGATGAAGAGAGGAAATGTCAACCCTCGATTTAATTGGTCCATTTGAAATCCTCGATTAAGTAGAAACTATGGCTTATAGACTCGTTTTACCGCCAAGTATGTCGCGTGTTCATAACATTTTTAACGTATCGATGTTACGTAAATATGTGGATGACCCAAACCATATTATTGATTTAGAACCGGACGAGATAGCGGATAAATTAACATATGAAGATGTACCTGTTAAAATCTTGGATAAGAAGGATCATATTCGACACTCAAAGGTTATACCTCAAGAGTTAGAATCTAACGAAGTGTCCTCATTTCGGCATACCAGGTACGTATGTAAATTTCGAGGGTAAAATTTCTTAAGGAGGGGAGATTGTGAGACCCCAAATTTTACGAATAAAGATTTAAATTTCTCGATTTTTTTTTGAATATTATGGTGTGGATTTAATATAATGTTATAGTTGTGGGTAATATTTATAAATTTTGCAAAGTATTCAAGTTGTTATATTATATTTGATTAGTCGGGGAATATTCTTTCTGTCGGGGAATATTTGTACGACAGCACAATCATTGGTGGACTCCACAACGGAATTATTGTCGGATTGAGAAAACGACAAAAATATTTTTATGAAAATAATGGCGGAAGTTTTACAGATTAATCTTGTTGAACTACTTTCGGTAGTAAAAGAAATACGATGTCTGGCGTGGTTGCATAGTAGCACACGATATTGATTATTGATGCTTACGTGAGAAATAAATCAATTTTGTTCAATTATTGCTTCAGTAATTGTTGCATAGTATCTCACGTTATTTGATTCAATTATTGTCGATATTTTATATATTATTAAATCAATAATTGAGATGATGAGGTTATTAATATTATTATTTGTAATATTAACGATGTCTAGAAGTTACGCCAAGAGAGAGGTTTGGTCACCTAATTGCGGCATGATAGGGAGAAATCCTTATTGAAAGCCCCCTCTTCTTTCAGGAGCGACTTGGTCGATTAATAGTGTAAATTATAATAATGATGATGAATTTTTATTTTATTAGTATTATTAATGTAATAAAAGCAGAAAAGCTTTTATATAAAAGCAGAATACTTTTATAAAGTTATTTATTTTATTAGACAATATTTAGAATATATTATATTTTATTATGCGTAGTGTTTTGCATAGTAAAATCTTTTTATATAAAAGCAGAATACTTTTATAAAGTTATTTATTTTATTAGACAATAATTAGAATATATTATATTTAATTATGCATAGTATTTATATAGTACTGCATAGTGTTTGCATAGTAAAATCTTTTTATATAAAACAGAATACTTTTATAAAGTTATTCGTTTTATTAGATTATAAATAGAATATATTATATTTTATTTAAAAATATTTTGTTTTATTAGAATATTTTATTAAATCAATCTAGACCGTCCGTTTAAAAGTGAATCAATCTGGACCGTTCATGAATTAGTTACTATTCAATCCATTCTTCTATAAATAGAAGCTCATTCCTTAATTATTTCTTACGAATTCACTGAAACTCTAGAGAGAGAAACTGTAGAGAGAATTCTTCTTCTATAATCTTTAGCGTATTTATTTAGAGTTTAAGAAAGCTTTGAGCGTAGTGCATGTTTTCTTCAAGTATATCCCATACTACCCAGGTGAAGTAGTACTCTTCTTTATAAAGTAAGGGATATTATTTGTTGTACTCGTAAGGGGTATTACTTTTTTCATATTCATGAAGAGAACTTCTATTATTCCATTCTTTATTATTCTGTTGAAATAACCTGTATACGCGGACTACCCTATACTTGGTGAAATTCTTAAGTTATTCCATTCTTTATTATTATGTTGGAATAACTCTATCATATATGAAATACCGCATACATGGTGAAATTCTTACATTATTCCATTCTTTATTATTCATTGGAACATCCTACATCGGTCTTAATTTTGCATTCGATGGTGGAAGATTATTTATTATTCTGTTGGAATAACTTATCTGATGCTATCGCATATCGTGGTGAATTTACATTGTTATTCCATTCTTTATTATTCTTTTGGATATCATCATGCGTGCGTTTACTCATGACTGGTTCCGATTTTTTATTATTATGTTAGAACATCACGTCGGTGCGAATTTACCGACACGGTTCCATTATTTATTATTACATTGGAATATCACATACGTGCATTTATGCATGACTGGTTCCGTTATTTATTATTACATTGGAATAACATGCATGCATGCGATCTATCGCATGCACGGTGATTTCTTTTGTTATTCCATTCTTTTATTATACTTAGTTAAAGTTTTGACTTCTATACTCCATGAAATTAGTGGAATATCCTTGATATTTGCGCTTCATCGGTATCTTTTCATGAAAATATTCTTCTGAGCATTCTTGAATTTTACTCTACAAAGAAGTATCATGTTGATAATTTGGACGTTATTAGTTCCTGGATAAATTAATTCTTGAACTTGTTTAATTGAATTATTATGTCATTGTCATCATCCTCATGTTTATATTATGTTCAAAGTCATCTATGGCCTATAGTGCATAGATGGACTAGGTATGATTATGACTAGGGATTATTCGGTACAATCATGACCGTAATGTTACAAATGAAGTGGAAAAAGTTCCCATTGGCCCGTAGTGCATTGATGGACAATTTTTGGTATGATTATGGCTATGGATTCTCTTCGGCCAAGGGTGCAAAGATGAATTGTTTTATGGCATGATCAGGACTGTTGATGAATACACGAATATCCTTGGCCCGTAGTGCATGGATAATTTATGGTCGTGATACTAATGAATATCCTTGGCTGTAGTGCAGGGATGATGTGGATTATTTATTAAGCTGAGTCTCAGCAATAAAAGTGATGAAAAACCTTTTTAAATCATAAAAGATAGTAGATTTTATTCTCTACTTGACCCTTTTAATGGATTGCTTGTTCCGCTGCAGTTAAACTTGATGTCTATTATATTTTATCAGTTTAACATTGTTGAAGACTAATGATAATTTATACGCATTATCTTAGTCATAATATTTCTTCTTGGGCTAGTTGAGCTCACCCTTTCCTTCATTGTTCTCTGAGGAAATGAGAATATAGTGGGGACGAGTGGGGGAGCGGATTGGCGGTCGGATGATAGTATTAGTAGTCCTCACTATTCTGTTAAATAGTGTGATAATAAATGTAATGAGGACTGAACTTGAGTTTGTATACTGTCTAAGAGAACTCCATTGAGAGTGAATATTGTCTAGAAGGCAATATTCTTGTTTAAACTCTCAGTTTATGTTTTGTCGTATTTTACACGATGGTTGTATAATTAAGTTGTATTTAATTTATGTACCATGTATTTGGCGACTCAAGATGGGTGATGTATACCTATTTTGGGGGCGTCACAATATTCCTATGCTAACCACAAATTTTGAATTCTAACGTCATGTAGAAAACACAATCACATGCTATTATAATCAGATCTAAATCTATACTTCCTCTCCCGAATTCATATAGATTATCATAGTAATTGTTAGCTAGACAATTAAACAATTATGCACAATTCATAATAGACAATCAAATAATAGATCACAGTAATTAACAAATAAGCATACTAAAATAAGTTATTCAATAAGATCCATTGCAATCTTAAACGAGGGAAATTTAGTTCATAGTCATTGAATTCAAATCAAGAATCCACTGTTGAATAAACATTAAAAGACAAAAATAGAAGTAGAGGAAAGAATGAAATCTGTTGTCTGTAAATCTAATGCTCCCCACTTGCTCACAGACCCCAACTTTTATAAATAAAGATGAATTTTCTATAAATATTATTTTTGAATATTATGGAATAAATTTGATATAATGTTATAGTTGTGGGTAATATTTATAAATTTTTGCAAAGTAAGCAAGTTGTTATAAAATATTCGTTTGGTGGGGAATATCTTTTTTTGTGGGGAATATTAAATGCGGACGGCTCAATCATTAGTGGACCCCTAGCGGAAGTATTGTCGTAGTTAGAAAGCGACAAAATTATCTTTCTATAAAAATAACGGCGGAGGTATTCTGAGTTAAAAGCTGTTGAACTACCCGGTAGTAAAAAATGCGATGTCTGGCGTAGTTGTATAGTAGCACACGATATTGATTATTGATGCTTTACGTGAGAAGTCACTTTCATTTATGCTCGATTATTACTACGATAATTCTTTGCATCATATCTCTTATATTATTGATTGATTATTGTCACGGTATCATACGTATAATATGTTATAGTATTAAATCAATAATTGAGGCGACAAGTTATAAATGATTAATAATTGTTGAAAGATTAAATATGTGT
Source organism: Panax quinquefolius (assembly GCA_020205615.1). Taxonomy (NCBI): domain Eukaryota; kingdom Viridiplantae; phylum Streptophyta; class Magnoliopsida; order Apiales; family Araliaceae; genus Panax; species Panax quinquefolius. The sequence goes on from CM035152.1 coordinate 138,181,945, forward strand.
TGATTAAAAATAAAATGATTTGTGGTAATATTTATTCGATCCTTGATGTATATAAAAAAGTACATTATGAGGCGTTTGTGGTAAGTTTGATTATTTTATGGGGGCCCATATGTCATCATCTAAGAGTCTCTTCGTCGATAGTAATTACCTTCGTCGATAGTAATTACCTTTGTGAATAGTAATTACCTTCGTCGATAGTAATTACCTTTACGAGACGTCAAACCACTTTCGTTTCATATTACAGGCGTCGAACCACTTGTCGTTTCACATTTGAGCGTCGAACCACTTGTCGTTTCACATTGAGCGTCGAACCACTTGTCGTTTCACATTCGAACCACTTTTCTTTTCACATCACCGGTCGTCGAGCCACTTGCCTTTTCACATGGCGGTCTTAAGCTAGAAATCTTCTATAAATAGAGGCCTAGTGCTTCATTATTTTTCACGAATTCATTCAAGCTATAGAGAGAAAGTATAGAGAATAAGAGAGAAAGAAGAAGAGTATTTTGTTCTTACACTCTGCGATATTCAATCTCTACTAAAAGTAAGGGGTGTTATTCTTTCTTATTCATGAAGAGAAGCTGTTGTTATTCCATTGCTTATTATTACATTGGAATAACTTTTGTATCGTGGTTTACCTATACTTGGTGACATTCTTCTATTATTACATGCATGTGTTTACAGGACTGATTATTGGAACATCACATGCGTGTGTTTTTTACAGGACTGGTTAAAATCTTTATTATTATACATTGGAACATCACATGCATGTGTTTTTACAGGACTGGGTAAAATTCTTTATTATTACATTGGAACATCACATGCATGTGTTTTACACGGACTGGTTCGTCTTTTTATTATTATTCTATTGGAACATTTTGGGACTGGTTAAAATCTTTTTATTATTACATTGGAACATCACATCTACATGTGTTTTTTGTGGGACTGGTTCCATTCTTTATTATTACATTGGAATATCACATGCATGCATTTCTGTGGGACAGTTCCGTTATTTATTATTACATTGGAATAACTTTTGCTCATGCGGTCTATCGCATGCATGGTGATTTCTTTTGTTATTCCATTCTTTATTATACCCGGTTGGTTAAAACTTTGACTTCTATACTCCATGAAATTAGTGGAATATCCTTGATATTTGCGCTTCATCGATATCCTTTCATGGAAATATTCTTCTCGATATTCTTGAATTTTACTCTCTAAGCGATATCGTGTTGTGAGTTTGGATGTTATTGGTTCTAGATAAATTAATTCTTGAACTTGTTTTATTGAATTCTTATATCATTGTCATCATCCTCATATTTTATATTATGTTGAAAGTCATCGTGGCACTGTAGTGCATAGATGGACTTGGTATGATTATGACGAGAGACTATTCGGTGTAATCATGGTAGTAATGTTACAAATGATGTGGTAAAAATCCTCGATTGGCCGTAGTGCATTGATGGGCGAGTTGTTGGCATGATCATGACCATTAATGAATACACAAATATTCTTGGCCGTAGTGCATGAATAATTGTGGTCGTGATCTTAAAGAATATCCTTGGTAGTAGTGCGCGGGGTGATTCGATGATGTGGAATATTTATTAAAAGTTGAGTCTCGGCTATAATGATGATGAAAAACCTTTTAAATCATAAAAGATAGTAGATTTTATTTTCTACTTGACTCTTTTAATGGATTCTTTGGTTCATTGTAGTTAAACTTGATGTTCATTATATTTTATCGGTTTAACAACTTTGTTGTAGGCTAATGATAATTTATTACGCATTATCTTAGTCATAATATTTCTTCTTGAGCTAGTTGAGCTCACCCTTTCTTTCTTTGTTCTCTTGAGGAAATGAGAATATATTTGGGACGAGTCGGGGAGCGGAGTAATGGTCGGAGGATAGCATTAGTAGTCCTCACTATTACGTGAAATAGTGTGATAATAATTGTAATGAGGACTCCTTTTGAGTTTGTATGATCTCTAGTAGACAATATTTGTATTCAAACTCACGATTTTATGTCGTATTGTACACAGCAGTTATATTAGTAAGTTGTATTTAAATTATACCATGTATCGACTACCCAAGATGGGTGATGTATACCTATTTTTGGGGCGTCACGGTTTGGTATCGAGCTTAGGGATATGATCACTGGCTAAGATGTGAGAATAGTACTAGGAGGGGAGGCAGGGAATACCTTCGCTAGTATGACCTACCTAAGTTTATGTCTTTATTTTATTGGTCGGTCGAGAATATAGGGATAATATGTTACATGTCAATTAACCTTTTGTTTTGTGGCGATGTCTGAAAATGACATCGAGAATGTTGAGAATATGATGGAGCGCTGAGCGATCGTTGATTCACCACATATCGATAATCGGGATAATGTGCATCGGGAAGGCGACAATCCTCATGCAAAAAACAACAACTTGACCAAATGATGAATGATCAAATGTTAGGAGGCTTTATGCGATTCATGCAGCGGCGGATGAGGCGACTCTGTCCAAAAGCGTGGGTGGAAACACGGAAAACTCTCGAGGCGGTCACCGCTAAACAATTCAAGGAGGCTGGGACCACGGGAGTTTAAGGGAGAGCCAAAACCACTTACGGCGGAAGCATGGATAAAGCAGATTACCAAGATATTTGATGTCTTGGGATGCTCAGAGAGCAAAGGTTCCCTTCTGCCGCCTTTATATTTTGTGGGAGGCTGATTCTTGGTGGGAATCGGTAAAAGCGTACTACTCACTCTTTGTCTTGAAGATATCTTGGGAGAAGTTCGGGAGGCATTCAGCGACAAATACTTTCTGAAAGTATTAGCCACATGAAGGAGGTGGAGTTTATCAAGTTGGAACAAAACAATATGGCCAGGTGTGTCATGATCTGAGGCAAAATTTGCGGAGTTATCACGGTTTTCGTCCCACTTGGTGGATAATGAAGAGAGAATGGCGCGAATGTTTTTAAGAGGTTTGAAGCGGGAATCGTCGACATCTTATTTCTCATAAAGCGTGTTTGTATTAGGATGTTGTAAATAGGGCTCGATTAGTGGAAGTAGCGATAACGAGTCAGCGTATGACTAAAAAGAAGCGGCCGGCAAAATTATAATACCGGTGAGAGTAGTCATGAGCGGTGACAACAAGCGTGGAGGAATCAACGGGCGGATATGGTAACCACTTGGTGGTAATCGGGGCCAAAACAATAGAATGGACATTTCAAGAAAAGGAGATTCAAATGATGATGGAAAGGCGTCGACACCTGACACCGTTGTTAAGGAAGGAGAAAGACCACCTATCATATGCTTCAAATGCGGAGGAGAGGACACATCGATCAAAGCTGCGCCATCTTAGTCAAAGCATGTTATAATTGTGTGGAAGAAGGTCACTTAGCTCGATTTTGTCGTTCACAGAAGACAAATTCAGCTAGGATGGAGAGCACAAAGGTAGTCCGGAAAAGTCAAAAGCGGTGGTCTGAGGAGGCGTTTGTTGTGACCTCCCAGGAAGCGCAAGGAACCGAATGAGGTCATCACGGGTAAGCTTATCATAAACTCTAATGAAGTCTATACTTTATTTGATCTGGGGTTCTACCCATTCTTTTTTTTTTCTCTACTTGCGCTCATCGATTAAATTTGACTCAGGAGAAATTAGACTTTGACTTATCTGTGGAAACTCAGGTTGGGAGAAACCTTCATTACATCCCTTTGTTTATAAGTCTTGTTTGGTTCAAATCGGTACCCTCACATTACTGTCGATCTTATTTCATTAAAAATACTTGCATTTGGCGTGATTCTAGGGATTGATTGGTTAACTACTTATCATGCAAAAATTGATTGTTTTTCGTAAGGTTGTTAGCTTTCATATTCCTAACCAACCTATTATGCGAATTCAAGCGACCAAACCATTAAAATCAATCACGGTCATCTCAAGCCATAAAGCTATTCGTTTATTGAAAAAGCGGATGTCAAGCTTTCTTAGCTCATATCCTGATTTAAACAAAAATCGTCGGTTTTGAGCGATATTTCTATTGTTAATAAATTTCTGGCGTATTCCCAGAAGAACTTCTGGCCTACCCCAGGCGTGAAATTGAATTTTGTATCGACCTTGAACACGGTACAAAACCTATTTCCAAAGCCCATATCGAATAGCTCTATTGAACTTGAGGAGTTAAAGACCCAAGCTGCGGAATTGTTAGACATTGGCTTTATTAGTCCTAGTACTTCTCCTTGGGGTGCTCACATTACTATTCGTGAAGAAGAAAGATGGGAGTATCGACTTTGTATTGATTATCGGGAGTTGAATCATGTCACCATCAAAAATAGGTATCCATTGCCGCGTATTGATGACTGTTTGACCCGTTGCAAGAGAGCAAATTCTTTTCAAAGATTGATCTTCGTTAGGATATCACCGATTGAAGATTAGAGCCGTGACATTCAAAGGCGGCTTTCGGAACTCGATGCGGGCATTATGAATTCCTAGTCGTGTCCTTTGGATTGACTAATGCTCCTCTTTGCCTTCATGGATATGATGAGCCGAGTATTGAGGAATATTTGGATCACTTTGTGGTCGTCTTTATTGATGACATCCTTATTTATTCAAAAGTCGTGAAGATCATGAAAGCAACACTTGAAGGTGACACTCCAAAAGCCGTGAATATAAGCTTTATGCGAGTTGAAGAAATGCGAGTTACGGCTTGAAGAAGTAGCATTCCTTGGCACGTGGTATCAAGTCATGGAATATCATTGACCCGGCAAAGATTGAAGCTATTGAAAAGTGGGAACAACCTAAATCGATTAATAGAAGTCGTAGCTTTCTCGGTTTATTTGGTTATTATCGGAGATTCGTGGAAGGATTTTCTCGAATCGCTACTCCATTACTCGGTGACTCGGAAAGATACAAAGTTCGGTTGGGGCGAAGAATGTGAGAAGAGTTTTCAAGAACTCGAGAGGAGACTTATTTATTTTGTTACGACAATACCATCGGCTCGGAGGATTTGTCATCTGATGATGATGCTTGGGCAAAAGGTTGGGATGTGTTCTCATGCGACATGGAAAAGTTATAGCCTATGCCTCGCGACAACTCAAAAGAATATGAGAGGAATTATCCTACTCATGATCTAGAGTTGGCATTTGTTATCTTTGCACTTAAAATTTGGAGGCATTACTTGTATGGGGAGAAAGTGGAGATCTTTACGGATCATAAAGCCTCAAATATTTCTTCACTCAAAAGGAACTCAACATGCGACAACGGCGTTGGCTTGAAGCTATTGAAAGATTATGATCATACCATCGATACCATCTGGAAAAGCGAGCGTGGTAGGCGGCGCATTGAGTAGAAGATCATATATGCAAATCTGAGTGCGATATTATCAGCGTATGAAGCCCATTTTGTGTGACTTGCAAAGGATGGAGATAGAGTTAAAGACTCGAGGGGCGCATGTGATGATAAGCGAGTATCTGAGTAGAAGCAGACTTTAATCGATAAAGTTAAAATTTGCTCAAGCTACGGACTGGAGGCGATGCGTATGAGGAAGAAAGTGCAAGAAGAAGGTGCTATCTTGGGAAGCAAGAATCGATGAAGAAGGAATACTTGAGTCGACTCCGGACTTTGTGTTCTAACGACCACGATTTAAAGTATAATATCATGATGGGCGCCTGACACACCATTTGCAATCCATCACAGGAGTACCAAAATGTATCATGATATTAAATCATACATTTTGGTGGAGCAATATGAAAGAGAGATAGCGTTGTTTATCTCAAGGTGTCTAACTTGTCAGCGAGTTAAGCGGAGCATCAAGTACCAAAAGGTCCATTGCAACCACTTGAAATTCGAGAATGGAAGTGGGAGCACATTACCATGGATTTCGATTCTGGGGTCTTCTAAGGTTTCTCAAGGCGTAGATGCGATTTGGGTCATTGTTGATAGATTGACCAAATGCGCTCATTTCTTCAAATCTGAGAAACTTATACACTTGAACGTCTTGCTCGTATGTACATAAGCGAGATTGTAAAAGGCTGCATGGTATCTGCGGTATCCATAGTTTACGATCGAGACCGAAGATTCACTTCACGATTTTGGGTTAGTTTGCAAAAAGCTATGAGCGCAGACTTACGATTTAGCTTCGGCATATCATCCTCGAGACAGACGGACGATCGGAGGACTATTCAAACTCTTGAAGATCTATTAAGACTCTGTGTCCTTGATTTGAGGGAAGTTGGGACAAGTTCTTACCATTGGTGGAGTTTTCCTACAACAACGGTTATCAAGCAAGTATTGGCATGGCTCCATTTGAGCGTTGTATGGAAGAATGTGTCGTTCTCGGTATCTTTGGGATGAGGTGGGTGAAGCAACGTTGTTGGGGCCGGAGTTGAATGCGTATGACTACGGAAAAAGATTCAAACGATCCAAACAGCGTATAAAAACCTCACAAAATCGACAAAAGAGTTATCTTGATCTTCATCGAAAGGGCGTGGAATTCGATATAGGAGATCATGTGTTGTTAAGAGTTGCTCCATGGAAAGGAGTTACAAGATTTGGAAAAGGAAAACTTAATCCTCGATTCATCGGTCCATTTTAATCCTCGATCGAGTAGGGCGTGGCCTATAGACTCGACTTTCTACTTGAAGTATGTCTCGTGTTCATAGCGTTTTCACATATCCATATTACGTAAATATGTGAAAGACCGAACCACATTATTGAGTTAGAAGCCGGACGAAATAGCGGAAGATTTGGCGTATGAAGAGGTTCTGTTCAAATCTTGGATAAGAAGGAACATATTCTACGCTCGAGGTTATACCTCAAGTCGAAAGTTTTGTGGAGGAACCACGATGTTGAGAAATGACTTGGGAGTTAGAATCGAAATGAAATCAAGGTATCCTTACCTCTTGACATACCAGTCGTACCCTAATTTGAGGCGAAATTTCATAAGAAGGGAGGTTGTAAGACCCTGACTTTTATAAATAAAGATGAATTTTCTATAAATATTATTTTTGAATATTATGGAATAAATTTGATATAATGTTATAGTTGTGGGTAATATTTATAAATTTTGCAAAGTAAGCAAGTTGTTATAAAATATTACGTTTGGTGGGGAATATTCTTTTTGTCGGGAATATTAAATGCGACGGCTCGATCATTAGTGGACCCCTAGCGGAAGTATTGTCGTAGTTAGAAAGCGACAAAATTATCTTTCTATAAAAATAACGGCGGAGGTGTTTCTAGTTAAAAGCGTTGAACTACGGTAGTAGTAAAAAATGCGATGTCTGGCGTAGTTGTATAGTAGTAGCACACGATATTGATTATTGATCTTACGTGAGAAGTCACTCGGCTATGCTCGATTATTTACTCTGATAATTCTTTGCATCATATCTCTTATATTATTGATTCAATTATTGTCACAGTATCATCGTATAATATGTTATAGTATTAAATCAATAATTGAGGCGACAAGTTATAAATGATTAATAATTGTTGAAAGATTAAATATGTGTTGATTAAAAATAAAATGATTTGTGGTAATATTTATTCGATCCTTGATGTATATAAAAAGTACATTATGAGGCGTTTGTGGTAAGTTTGATTATTTTATGGGGGCCCATATGTCATCATCTAAGAGTCTCTTCTCGATAGTAATTACTCTTCGTCGATAGTAATTACCTTTGTGAATAGTAATTACCTTCGTCGATAGTAATTACCTTTACAGACGTCGAACCACTTGTCGTTTCACATTTACATATTATAGACGTCGAACCACTTGTCGTTTCACATTCTGAGCGTCGAACCACTTGTCGTTTCACATTCGAACCGAACCACTTGTCGTTTCACATTACGAGGCGTCGAACCACTTTTCTTTTCACATCACCGATTCGTCGAGCCACTTGCCTTTTCACATGGCGGTCTTAAGCTAGAAATCTTCTATAAATAGAGGGCTAGTGCTTCATTATTTTCACGAATTCATTCAAGCTATAGAGAGAGAAAGTATAGAGAGAATAAGAGAGAAAGAAAGAAGAGTATTTTGTTTCTACACTCTGCGGTATTCAATCTCTCTACTAAAAGTAAGGGGTGTTATTCTTTTTCTTATTCATGAAGAAAGCTGTTGTTATTCCATTGCTTATTATTACATTGGAATACTTTTGTATCGTGGTTTACCTATACTTGGTGACATTCTTCTATTATTACATTGGAACATCACATGCGTGTGTTTTACAGGACTGGTTAAATCTCTTTTTATTATACATTGGAACATCACATGCGTGTGTTTTACAGGACTGGTTAAAATCTTTATTATTATTCTATTGGAACATCACATGCGTGTGTTTTACAGGACTGGTTAAAATCTTTTTATTATTACATTGGAACATCATCACATGCATGTGTTTTTCTGGGACTGGTTCCATTCTTTATTATTACATTGGAATATCACATGCATGCGTTTTCTGTGGGACTGGTTAGATTATTTATTATTACATTGGAATAACACCTTTGTCTTGGTCTATCGCATGCATGGTGATTTCTTTTGTTATTCCATTCTTTATTATACCCGGTTGGTTAAAACTTTGACTTCTATACTCCATGAAATTAGTGGAATATCCTTGATATTTGCGCTTCATCGATATCCTTTCATGGAAATATTCTTCTCGGTATTCTTGAATTTTACTCTACAAAGCGATATCGTGTTGTGAGTTTGGATGTTATTGGTTCTAGATAAATTAATTCTTGAACTTGTTTTATTGAATTCTTATATCATTGTCATCATCCTCATATTTATATTATGTTGAAAGTCATCATGTGGCTGTAGTGCATAGATGGACTTGGTATGATTATGACGAGAGACTATTCGATTGTAATCATGGTAGTAATGTTACAAATGATGTGGTAAAAATCCTCGGTGGCCGTAGTGCATTGATGGGCCGGTTGTTGGCATGATCATGACCATTAATGAATACACAAATATTCTTGGCGTAGTGCATGAATAATTTGTGGTCGTGATACTTAAAGAATATCCTTGGTAGTAGTAGTGCGGGGGTGATTCGATGATGTGGAATATTTATTAAAAGTGAGTCTCTAAACTATATGATGATGAAAAACCTTTTAAATCATAAAAGATAGTAGATTTTATTTTCTACTTGACTCTTTTAATGGATTCTTTGGTTCATTTGTAGTTAAACTTGATGTTCATTATATTTTATCGGTTTAACTTTGTTGTAGGCTAATGATAATTTATTACGCATTATCTTAGTCATAATATTTCTTACTGAGCTAGTTGAGCTCACCCTTTCTTTCACTGTTCTCTTCAGGAAATGAGAATATAGTTGGGACGAGTCGGGGAACAGAGTAATGGTCCAGAGGATAGCATTAGTAGTCCTCACTATTTTGTGAAATAGTGTGATAATAATTGTAATGAGGACTCCTTTTGAGTTTGTATGATCTCTAGTAGACAATATTTGTATTCAAACTCACAGTTTATGTCGTATTGTACACGACAGTTATATTAGTAAGTTGTATTTAAATTACGTACCATGTATGTCGACTACCCGAGATGGGTGATGTATACTAATTTTGGGGCGTCACCATGTATTTGGCAACTCAGATGGATGATGTATACCTATTTTGGGGGCGTCACATCACAGGTACAAAGACCTTTATGAAACTATCTCAAAATAATATTATAATATTATATAATATTACAACACATTATGTACTTCTATACATTTAAATCTTCTTTCTTTAAGCATTCATTCCTCTTAACACAATCTGACCATTCCGGTCTTTCTGCTCTATCTGCAAATGTTTTAGAATTTACAAGGGTGAGCATTTAATTGCGTAGCAAGTATAAGTAGTTGAATGAACAACCATCTCGTGAATAGAATAAGATTCTTCTGAAATCTTCAACAATTGAACAATAATTGTGAACTTAAACAATCAAGAATAAAAAATTTCCTTCTACGTACTTTAAGCATTGTTGATAAATTTCACAATCAACATATGCGTGCAAGTATACATGGTCAACAAGTAATAAAGTGAAAGTAGAATATCGTTACCACGAAGATTTATTTAATAAAAATTACTAAGTACTAACTCTTAACTAAACTAATTTTATTTAAACAATCAATTTAATGTTGTAAATTAAAATATACAATTAAACTACTACTAACTACCACTAGTTGAAAATCAGGTTATGGATATCCAAGATCACAGCTTCACTTATTGTTTCACTTATATTAAAACGCTTGTTATTAATTATGCTCACTATTCTAGATTGTTAATCAAGAACTCATTAGTATTTATAACCACATTCAGATGCATTACAAACATTTCAATCCAAATCCACAGTTGATAGAATTGAATCAAACACCCTAATTAACTAATTCACTATATTCCTATGTAAATTACATTTAAAGAGGATTTAAAGCATAGGTTCCCTATCAGATTACATGCGGTGAGTAAGTATATTCCTATCCTAACCACAAATTATGAATTCTAACGCCATGTAAAAAACACAATCACATGCTATTATAATCAGATCTAAATATATACTTCATCTCACAAATTCATATAAATTATCATAGTAATTGTAATTAGCTAGACAATTAAACAATTATACACAAATCATAATAGACAATCAAATAATAGATCATAGTAATTAACAAATAAGCATACTAAAATAAGTTATTCAATAAGATCCATTGCAATCTTAAACGAGAAATTTAGTTCATAGTCATTGAATTCAAATCAAGAATCCACAATTGAATAAACATTAAAAGACAAAAATAGAAGTAGGGGAAAGAATGAAATCTGTTTTCTGCGAATCTAATGCTCCCCACTTGCTCCTACTTTGAACCCTCAATGTTCTCCAAGTTGTTTCAATCTCCAATCCAATCTAAACTAGGATTTGTGAATAAAAGATAGAATCTAATGGACTATATCCCTAAACTAATCTACTAACATGGAGTCCCTATCAAATGAATATCTTATTATTCTGCATTATCTTAGTCATAATATTTCTTACTGGGCTAGTTGAGCTCACCTTTTCTTTCATTGTTTTCTCTCTTGAAATGAGAATATATAAATTGGGACGAGTCGGGGAATGCAGTGATGGTCCATGATAAGTGGCTTTAGTAGTCCTCACTATTCTACGAAATAGTGTGATAATAATTGTAATGAGGACTCCATTGAGTGTGGATATTGTTTAGTAGACAATATTTGTGTTAAAACTCTCAGCTTATGTTTTGTCGTATTTTACACGACAGTTGTATAATTAAGTTTTTATTTGTATTATGTACCATGTATTTGGCGACTCAAGATGGGTGATGTATACCTGTTTTGGGGGCATCACATCATAGGTACAAAGACCTTTATTAAACTATCTCAAAATAATATTACTGTGACAACCCAAATTTTTATAAGTTATTAAAATAAGAATTTAATAATAAAATTTCTTATTATGAGATGTTTTGAGTTTGAGTATGTATATATATGTGCTATATATTTTGAAATATGTGATCTGGTGTGAAGAGAAATATATATTCATATATTGGGAAAGTGAGGTTTAATAGTTGAGTTAACTATTGAAGAAATTAATGAATTTTGTAATTTATTTTAAATATTTATTGAATTAAATTAATATTTTGAATAATTTATTTATTGAGAAAAATAAATAATTTATGAAATTGAGGTATAATAATTTAGTTACGTGTGTATGATAATTAAATTAAACAAAGGTAAATTTTATTCTTTGAAGATTTAATTTAATGAATTAATTAAATTAAATGAGTTGTTTAATAATAAAAAGACAATAGGTATATTAAATAAAGCGATGTTTAAGTCTAATTTATTAATTAAATTAGATATATAATTATTTATTAATAATCAGAATAATTATAATAAAAATTATAATTATTATAATTATTATAATGGTAAGCTATTTAAAATGGTGGCAGGTGTGACAGATAAAAACTATATAATATAAGAGTAAAATAATCTAGTTTAGGAGTTATGAGCTTAGCCAAACAAGGCCTTGTGGCCTTTGGCTTATTCAACTGACGTCTTTTTATTACGTGGGAGGTGAGGCTCTATCAGTTATATTACGCGTCTTATTTCTCCTAATGGCTAACTAAGAAGAACAGAGAGATAGAGAGAAAGAATACAGAGAATTGAGAGTTGGAGAAGGAGTAGGATTGGGAAGGATTTGCTAGAACCTTGTTAACATCAAAGGGTTAAGGTATAATCTACCCCTAATTCTAATATTTGGTTTTTGTAATTTTCTATTCTCTGAAAATTAGGTTTTGGTTGAATTGTTGTAGAAGATGTTGTTTATATGTATGTATTCTCTTGTTAAATCTGTTAGTTATCCTCTATAAGTCTATGTTGGTGTTCAAATATATGAAATTTGGGTTTATAAGGAGAAAAGTAAATAACAGTGCTTTTGTTCAAAAAATGGCTTTAGAAAGTACAAAATGTCATGCTTAATATCTGTTATAATTTGTTATTTGATGTTAGAATATGTTAGTATGTTAAGAAACGAAAACAACATAGTTTAAATCGTGTCAATTGATTAAGAAACGAAGTCGTGGCGATCGAATTCGCTAGAGATGTTAAAACATGAAAATAGAGTATGAACATGTGTTTTGGGTCAAATTTTAGGTTGGTTATTGTTTTTATAAATTGTTAGAATTCTAGTATGTTGTAGTTCTATGAATTACGAATCCATAAAATCGAAAACAGACTAATTTGGATGTGTATAACTCAAGTTATGAAGATTAGTAGGAGAAAAAGGGTCAAAAATCGCGAAGAACAATAGCTTCAGGTCCCGTTTCTGTTAACGGAGCTGTGCCCTAAGTCATTTGGGGCGTAGCTGCACTCTAGGGTGTAGCTGCGCTATGCCCAAGGCTTAATTGGGCGCAGCTGCATCCAAACTATGTCAGCTATGACTGTTTTGACATATTTTAGTAAAATAGGCATAAATTTTTCATACGAACTCCGATTAAGGCGATTAAAGATGATCCGAAACGAGGACGAATAGAAATACAACTTGTTTTCTCTAAGTGTTTTAATTTGAGGTCGGGAACAGTAGTCAAAATGGTTATCTTTAGGATTGTTGTGTTTTCAGAGGCAATTGGAGGGCGTCGGGCATGCACGTATGCAAGTGTGGTGCTCTTGACGATAAAAGATGTTGTTCTAAGTTATAGAACATGAATATTATGAATTATAATGATGCTTAACATTAATAAATGATATATTAGATAAGTCGTATACGCATATTAAGCACACACAAGAGAGACAAATTAGGCGTGTGACGAATAAACGTCGAAACGCCGTGATAAGTGTTAATGAACGTAAAAAGTGTTTTAAATCAAATGAAATGAATATTATAAGATATTGAATAGGGTTAATATAAAACAAATAAGTAGTCCTAGCAAGACTTAAACACTTGAAAGAACTTCGAGTTTGACTAAGAAGAAATATAGTGAGTTATAAGTCTAAAGTTAACACAATCAAATTGAACATTGTGTATTGATTAATAAGAAGGGTTATGAGAAGTAGAGTAAAGTTTATATTACAACTACTATGTGTTGCTATGTGACTAATAGTTTATGTGTATGATTATATAATTATGTAGTGTAAGACCCCAACTTATTATAAATAAAATTAAATTTCCTCTATTTATTATTTTGAAATAGTAAGAGTTGATTTGATTAATGTGGTTAGTTATGGGTAAAATGCACAAATATTTCAAGTATGCAAGTGGTTATAAAATATTCATTTTTATCAGAAAATATTCGTTTGGTCGTTGAATATTCTTACTGTCAGGGAATATTTAGATGCAATGACGCTTGAAATTGCTGTGGGCCCCATGTGAATGCGATTGGATGAAGAAAACGACAAGTATAAGTTATTTTTAAATAACGACGTAGTTGTTACCATTAATACTGTTGGAATACCTGGTGGTTAAAATACAGTAGCACATGGTATTGCACCAATTATTGATTCTTACGTAGGAAGGCATTACTCAATAATTGTTACAGTAGTTATTGTTCAATATTTTATTTTATTGATTAAATAATTGCTACGTTGATATTTTATATTATTGTTGTTTCAATAATTGTCTACTACGATATTTTCATTAATAGATCAATAATTCATATTATTTGAATAATATTATTAGATAACATTATTGGCAATGTCTAAAAAAAGTTCTAAGGAGAGGTTTGGTCACCTAATCATAAGCGGCGATGAGGAGAAATCCTTATTGGAAAACCCCTCTTTCACAGGAAGCTGCACGGTTGTCGATATTGTGATTACGTAATATTATTTGTGAATAATTAATTATTTATTTATATGATAAGGAAAATATTCATTTTATGTGGATATAGATGGAGAAAATTTTTAATGTGACAATTGTTGAAAAATTGTTATTTTATCTTTTCGATAAATAATTCATTTAAATATATTATTATATTTTAATAATATAATAATAGTGATATTTTTACAATGAATGTGGGATATATGATTATATGAGGAGGAGGAGTATTTTTGTTACAATTAATGTTTAAAATATGTTAAACATGTCGGTGGACCCCATTTCTTGACTGAAATTGGTTTATGGCAGAAGTAAAATCGTCTGGGTTTGTGGATTTCGGTCAACTTCTGCTTGGAATTTAGAAAAACTTAAACTTACAAAGTTGTAGAGAATGGAATTTCATATAGAAAGAACATGTGGTTCGAATTTTTCTAACAAAAGGGCTATTTATTATGAATTATTGAAGTTTCGAAGTTCCGAAATAATTAATTTTTGAAAGTTTTAATTATTTATTTTATGAAAAAAGTTTTTCTTACTTTTTCTAGAAGGTGGGCATGTGGGAAATCTGATTTCAAAGGATGCGTATGAATTTTGTTATTAATAATAATATTTTATTAAATTTTCTACTTTGGTGTTCTAAGCATTTTCCTATAAATAGGGTGCTTAGGTTAGAATTGAAAATCACACCAGAATCTGAAGTTTTCTCTTCCTTTCTCTCTCTATATTATCGAGCGTATTCTTGTGAGTATTTTGATACTTTGAGTGTTGCTATCTATTGTAAGTTCCTTCAAAGACTATATCCGGTATTCAATTTAAAATACTGATCTTTTCAAGGTAAGGGATGCTATTTTCTTCTTAAATGATATTATTTTCTTCAATACCATTATGCCAAAATATTGGTTTGAACTTTTAATCAAATTTGGAACTTTTTGTGTCGGGGTTACTATTCACGTATACGACACTATTTATTCACGAATCTGACACTATTCATGAAAAATGAAATTTTTTTCCTTTTCGTCCAAAATATCTATTATGGATACTAGCTTTGATTGTATCCATGTTTTGATCATTCTTGAATTTTACTCTACTATGATTATTTATAAGGTATTTTTGGACATGGATAAACCGAAATACCAATCCTTAATATTTATTCTTTTGTTTCACTGGATTCGTTTTCTTTAAAATATTTTTCATCATCCTCGGTCCTAAATGATGGTATTCTTGGATATCTTTGGCCTCAGAGTAAAGATGAATGAATTTTGATGAATATCTTTGGCACATAGTGCAAAAGATGTACATGTGTTGAGATGAACATATTAGGTGATGAATATCTTTTGGCTGTGAGTGCAAAGATGAATATTTGATTCAAGATGAATATTGATTGATGTTACAGGGATAAAATATTGATGATGGACTTTTAAATTCATAGATAAAAGTAGATTTCATTCTCTACGTAACTCTTCTATGAATTATTATTTCCGCTGCGAATATTGATCTGAAACTTGTTGTCTATTGTATTTTATCAGATTTTTTCCCTGTTGAAGACTAACGATAATTTGTTTTATATTATCTTAGTCATAATATTCTTTACTGGGCTAGTTGAGCTCACCTTTTTCCTTTTTGTTCCATTTTTCTTCTCAGGAGGCGAGAATGTAACGAGTTCTAGTCGGGGTGTGGTATGATGATTCTAGAAAGTTGTTTTAGTAGTCCTCGCCATTTTTTTAAAATAATGTACCAATAATTGTAATGAGGACTTATTTGGGTGTGAATATTGTCTAGACAACAATATTTGTATTTAAACTTACAGTTTTTATGTTGTATTAATAAAGTTGTAGTTGTTTCTGTACCATGTTATTGACGACTCAAAATGGGTGATGTATACTGGGGGAGTCACAGTTGGTATCAGAGCTTAGGGATATGATCTCTGGCGGAGATCGGGGAGTAGAACTAGGAGGGGAGAGACGAGTAAATCCTTCGCTAGTGTGTCCTACCTAAGCTTATTTGTTAGTTGGTCAGTATATAGGGATATTATGTGATATGTTGATTTCTTTAATTAACCCTTGTTTTATGGCGATTTGAGAATGTCATTGAGAATGTTAACAAGTGGAATAAATGAGACCGAAGGAGACACCTTTACTCATCAACGATGAGAGCGTGCAACAATTTGGCAATGTTCCTCCTATGAACAACACCCTTGAAAGCGAGATGATGAACGACGGGATGTTTAGAAGCTTTTTGCAATTCATGCAAAATCGACGTGGGAGACTCGTGTACAAAAATTAAATAAAGTGATGTGTCTAATTTATTAATTAAATTAGATATATAATTATTTATTAATTTTAAGTATAATGATAATAAGAATTTTATTATTATTATAAGCTAAAATCAAAATTATTTAATTAATTGAAGTAATGTGTGACAAGTATAACTATATAATATAAATATTATTTAAATAATTTAGTTATGGGATTTATGTGTTCACCAAACATGGCCTTGTGGCCTTCGGGCATTTTTTTCCAAATCGACGCTACCTTTTGTTTTTCAACCTGACGTTTGTGGGAGGCCAGTTATATTTTTCCTTCGCGTATTGTTTTCTAAGCTTGCTAACAGAGGAAGAGAGAATTGCTGAGTATTGAGGGTGAGGAATTGAGAGAATAATCTTTGTGAGTTTGTCAAGAGAAGGAAGAGACTCACCATCTTGTGCTAATCAAGAAGATTAAGGTATAATTAACTCCTAAATCTCTAAATTTTTGTTTTTTCTGAGTTCTCTGTAAATTGATTTTGTTGAATTGTTATTTCAAACGTGATTATGTGATATTGGTTATATTGTATAATCTGTTGTCATCATGTATGAATGTTATACCAGTTAGCAAATTTGGGATAAATTAGTTGTAGGAAGAAAATGAAAATAGCAGTGTTTACTGTGTTAAAATATATCAACTATGGAGTTTTGGTTTTTTTAAACAGTGTTTTCAAAATTTAAGTTTTCTAAAATTTTTGTTTTGTTGTTTAAATTGGTACATATATGCTTGGTAATATTTATGTGTACTTTACATGGATTACACATGTTAATTGGTGTTAGAGATTGAGACACAGTAGCTTGGTTTTGTTTATGGTTTTGGGTGTTCTGTAATTCAGAGTCCCACACCAAATTTCATGTTTCAAATACAAATAGCGCGCATCTCGGCGCAAAAATAGGCTGGAAGTTCACACCTCAAATACTAGAATTTGTGTACCTGGGTGGAATTGCACTCCTCATTAATCGACTCGCGCCCCAACCGAAAAGTGGTCTGGCCTGGACGCTTTTGACCTCCTATAGTAAAATGGCCATAAACCTTTCATACGAACTCCGAGTTAGGTGGTTCAAGATGATTTGAAAAGAGGACGAATAGGCCTATAACTTTTATTCTATAAGGGTTTCAATTTGAAATCGTTATGAAGGGTCAAAATGGCCATATTTAGGACTGTTGTGTATTTGGAGCCAATCGGAGGGCGTCGGGATGCGCGAATGCAAGTGCAATCCTTTGTGTGTTAGTATAACTTAATGATAACATGTTGGACATGTAATAGGATGTTGTATCAAGTTGTTAATGTGTATGTGCTGCAATGACATGATCACTTAAGTAGTTGTAATAAAGCTAATAAGTAATGTTCATGAAAAGATGCAATGTTGTTTAAACATAAACTTAGTTAGTAGCTATACTAAAAGTAGAAAATAACTCATGAAGGTAATGTTAGTGTAACTAATGTGTATTATCAATACATATGGTATGTGTAGGACTTGGGGTGAACGTGAGTAGTGATTGTTTAACTTACACACGAGGCAAGTTCTCTAACCCTACTTTTATAATTGTGCAAGTTCTAAACCTTATCTCTTTACAATTGAGCAAGCTTTCGAACTTTGTTCTTTTCATATCGAACGCAAGTTTCCATTCCTATATTATTATTCTGCAAGTTTCTAACATTCTTTATGAATTCGAGCAAGCTTAACCTATCTTGCGTATGTTTGTACAAGCTTATGTAAATTAATTCGTTACATTGAGCGAGATTTAGTTTCCTAATTATTATTCAAAGCATATAATGTTCTAATACATTGATTCAAGGGAGATTCTTTTAACTCTTCTATAGCGCTTTGCATGTATATCATGATTACTCAATTATATATTATTGTTATTCAATCTTTGACTTTGATAACCTTGTTCAAAGCTTTATCGTTGTATTAAACCTTCAAGTAGTAAGCAAACCTTTATTGATTGAATTAATCTATATTCGAATAGTGTTCTAAAATTTTAGAAACACTGATAAGCTAGTTCCAAACTAAACTTTCTTTAGTGAGGAAATTCTAAATCCAAACTGAGACAAACAACCCTAACATAGGGGATTTTATACGTGTAACGTTTAGATGTTTGTGCACAATACATGGTACAAAGGGCTGATCCCCCTAAGTACGATAAAAAGGGTCCGTATAGTCTAAATGACTGTTAAGGTTGGGTAATAATACCTAAGTACCGGGGACATAGTTCGTGGTCTTAAGACCCTCAGATAATTAAAGTTCGAACTTGTTTTCTAGTTTGATTTATAGAACAAGTTCCTTATTATTCAGCTTTCATTGTTCACACTCATGTTATTATCATTGCTACGTTCTATATCATTGAGCATTTGTTTTCTCACTCTTGCAATTAACACTGTAGCTAAAGTGGAGAAAGTTGATGAGCCGTCGACTAGCAAAGGCAAGGGCAAGATGTCCAAATGATGAAGACTTATGATAATTTTTTTTAAATGTTTTATGTTTCAAGACTTTTTTTAAATATGTGATGTATTCCGCAAACTTATGTAATAATTTTAAGGTTAGATTACCTGGGATTTAATTTGAGATGATGATGTAACCCTTTAATAAGAGAGATTATTGTTTAAATTATTTTAACTATGTCTTTATCCTTTATTATGGGTAGTTAGATAATAATAGTTTTTGATAATGAGCACTCAAAGGGAATGAAGTATCCGGATTTGGGGGTGTCACAAAGTTGGTATCAAAGCCTTAGGTTATGAACCTTAGGTGGGGAAACCTTAGGAAGTAACCTTTAAGGAAATAGAAAACATAGAGGTGTTCAACTCTTATCGAGTTTTAAGGAATGGATTAAGGTTTCTATTGAAGCTAAACAATAAAATACATTATGTGCTATGTGTTAATAATTTATGTGCTCGCGAGTATCGAAAATATTAAATAAAACCTAAAACATTTTGTTGTCGTGGATGTTCACCAAGGAGGATCCAATCCGCCTAGAGAGGTGATACCTCAGATACCTATAGATGATGAGCCCTGGGATATTCATGTAGTGCGGGAGCAGTTGATTTAGGAGGATGAGCCTGTGATCGATCCCATGGAGGATAACTCTGAGGAGGTAGAGGAGGATGATGAGGAATAGGATCCTGAGGAGTTTCCACCAAACTCCGTATCAGTTGAGATGTATGACGCTCTGTATGACCGTAATGTAGAATTACATGATGAGGTCCAGGAGCTGAAGGAAATGGTTGAGATGCATCACGCTTCGATGGAGCAAAAGGATGCGGAGATTCAGGAACTCGACTCAAAACTTGGGAACACGGAGTGGGACTTAGTTCATACAAAGGGTCAGCATGAAGACCTGTTGGCAGTACACGAGAAGATGAAGACGGACATGGAGAAATTGAAAGATGATTTCAAGGAGGAGTCAGCTAAGCGTGCAAGAGCAGAGGATGCGTGGATGAAGGCGACTCAACGTGCAGACCGTGCTGAGGCTAAGGTTCAAGTGAAGAAAGCCAAGATGAAGGAGATGGATTATGCTTTTAATTTAGCGATTGATAGGGCCCAGGATCGAGTCTATTATTATCCACCTCAGTTTGAGAATTCGCCGTGGTTCGTGATGGATCGTGAACAGCCAGATCGTATCACGGAGGAGGAACGCAGAGAAGCCTTACGACGCCTTAATATAAGATGTAATAAGATAGATAATAATGTGTGGTTAATTATGTGAATAAATAAGTCGTGAATCCCTTATTTTGAGATAAATAAAGGGATAGTATGAGTATGTAATCCTCAAACCGGGTCTAGTTCAGAAGGTAGATGTTTATAGTAGTTATGCTATTTTGAGTATGTTCTAAAACTTTATGAATGAATAAAATATTAGAGTTTATTTGAAATGTTATGTGTTAAAGCTTTAATCTTGGAATGTTTAAATTAAACTTTAAATACCCAAGAAGTTGAGTAATGAGCTAATAAGCGATATTTTAATGTAAAATGCCTCCTAGAAGAAGACAACCACGCCAACAAGCAACCTCTCCGAGAGGGGTCTACTAATAATAACAACGAGACCAACACTAATCCGGTTCAATCAATTAGTAGCTCTCATTGACGGGTGCCCTTATGAATCAACCGCAAGCTCAAGTCACAACTTTCAAGGAATTCAAAGCGGTTGGACCGCCAGAGTTTCAAGGATCTATGAATCCAGTGGAAGCCCAAACCTGGATCATGGAAATGGAGAAGGTGTTCGACGTTGCTAGAGTTAATGAAGATCAAAAGATCGCGTCAGCAACGCTCATGTCAAGTCAAGTTTAGCTATCCGGGTGGCAAGCAAACAAGGTTCGTGGAGGGAGAAGGAGTGATAGCATGGGATAGATTCAAAGAAATGTTTTTCGAGATGTACTTTCCATCAAGTTCTCGGAATCAGCTGGAAGTGAAATTTCTGGAGTTGAAGCAAGGAACTATGACGGTTCCAGAATATGCTGCGAAGTTTAACGAGTTGACAAGGTTTGCCACTTATCAAGTCAATACCGATGAGCGTAAAGCGAGAAGGTTTGAACAAGGATTGAAACCCTGGCTTTACAAAGAAAGTTTCAATGTTTCAAATTTAAACACATTTATGGTCAGACCGAGAAGGCAATCATCGCGGAAGGTGGAAGCAATGCCTTGACCAAGTACAATCAAGAACAAAAGAAGAAGAAGAATGAAAATGAGAACAAGGCTGGTGGTAGTAATGTTGGAAGTAATAGTCAGAAGAGGAAATGGAACGAGAATTCAACTGCGGGAGGACAACAAGGAAACCAACAGAAGAAAAAATTTGAGGCTTCATGTAACTTCATGGGAAGAACCATATCTTGGAATATGTTTGAAGGGAAAGAGAGTGTGTTTCAACTGTGGTCAGGAGGGACACATTGCACCGAACTATTTTAGTCCAAAGAAAGGAGCATGCTTTACCTGCGGTTCAAAGGATCACATGGCTCGTGATTGCCCTAAGAAGCCAGCGGGAAGTGCAAGTGGCGGAAAAGGAAACAACAACGATGTGGTGGTGCATTGACTATCATCGACCAAATTTCAATCAAGTCGACCCATCGCGAGGACTTTCAATATGACCAATGCAGAGGATCGTCTGAGCCTAAGGATGTAGTGTCAGGTATCATTCTGATTAATGGTATTAATGCTTATGTACTATTTGATTCAGGTGCTACTTGTTCATTTATATCCAATGAATTTGCTCAGAATTTAGAATTTCCCAAGGAAGAATTAGAATTTCCCTTAAGTATAGAGATTGCGAATAGGGAAGTGATTCCTGTTAGATTCATATATAGGAATTGTGGAGTGGTTATAAAAGGTCATGAGATGATGGTAGATTTGATACCAATTAGACTTGGTGAATTCGATGTTATACTGGGAATGGATTGGTTATTCAATTACGGAGCAGTAATTGATTGCCAAAGGAAGTGTGTTAACCTTATGAATCCGTCAAAGGTTATGTTTTATGGCAGCAAGTCACCTCGACAAACAAGTTGTCTGACGGTGATGCAAGCCAAGAAGTTGTTGAGACAAGGATGTGTAGGATATTTAGCCTACATAGTCAATACACAGAAGAAGAGTGTAAAGTTAGAAGAGATACCGATCATAAGAGATTTTGCAGATGTATTTCCAGATGATTTGCCGGGTCTTCCGCCAGATCGACAAATCGAGTTTGTGATTGACCTACTACCAGGAATGGCTCCGATATCTAAGGCACCATACAGAATGGCCCCGGTAGAGATGAAGGAATTGATGGTGCAATTGCAAGAATTGCTTGACAAGAAGTATATTCAGCCGAGTGTTTCGCCATGGGGAGCACCGGTGTTGTTTGTTAAGAAGAAAGATGGATCGATGTGGCTTTGCATTGATTACAGAGAATTAAATAAGGTCACGATTAAAAACAAGTATCCATTACCTAGAATCGATGACCTGTTCGATCAGTTGAAGGGAGCGAGGTATTTCTCTAAGATAGACTTGAGAAGTGGTTATCATCAATTGAAGGTGAGAGGCCGAGGATGTACCGAAGATGCGTTCGTAACCCGGTATGGTCACCACGAAGTTTTCGGTTATGTCTTTTGGTTTAACTAACACCGCAGCTATTCATGGACTTGATGAATGTGGTGTTTAAACCATTCCTAGACAAGTTTGTGGTGGTGTTTATTGATGATATATTGGTGTATTCCAAGACCAAGGAGGAACATGTGGAACACTTGAGATTGACGTTGGAAACGTTGAGAAAAGAGAAGTTGTACGCTAAGTTCTCAAAATGTGAATTTTAGTTGGAACGTGTACAGTTTCTCGGGCACGTTATTGATAAGGACGGAATTTCAGTAGATCCATCAAAGGTAGAAACTGTAATAAACTGGGATCAGCCGAAGACACCGTCAAAAGTGAGGAGTTTCTTAGGATTGGCGGGTTACTATAGGCGTTTTATTCAAGATTTTTCCAAGATTGCAACTCCGTTGAAAAATTTAACTAGAAAAGCGGTTAAGTTTATTTGGATAGAGAAGTGTGAGGAAAGTTTTCGAGAGTTAAAGAAGAGGTTGAGTTCAAGACTGTGTGTTGTCGCCGCTCGATGATATAGGAAATTTTTGTGGTATATAGACGACGATCGCATAAAGGACTAGGGTCGTGGTGCTTATGCAGTAATCTATAGAAAGTTATGCGTATGCATCACGTCGATTGAAAGATTACGAGAAGGGTATCCGACTCATGACTTGGAGTCAAGCGGCAGAAGTGTTTGCCTCGAAAATTTGGAGACATTATCTTTTATGGAGAAAGGTGTGAGATATATACCAACCATAAAAGTCTCAAGTATATCTTTACACAAAAGATTTTAACATGCGACAAAGAAGATGGTTGGAGTCGATCAAAGATTATGATTACGTAGATTTTTATCATCCCGGAAAAGGCGTAATGTCATTTTCGATGCCTTAAGTAGGAAGGACGGGAGAAGTTAATGATGTTAATCGATCAAGAAAAGTTTAGTGTCGAAAATGGCTAAGATGGAGTTGGAAATTAAATATCCGGATGTAATCCGATGAAAAGTTATTCCAGATGGGAAATAGTTCAACGTTGGTAGATAAGGTGAAAATGCACAACTTCGTGGATGAAGATCGTGAAAAGATAAAACAGAAGATATCTCAGAGGTGAAGGAGACAAATTCAAAATCGATTCTAAGGGTTACTTCGATTCAAGGAGGATTTGGGTTCCGCCAAGAATGAAGTTAAAGAAGAAATTCTAAATGAAGCTCATAACTCACGATATTCTATTCACCCTGGGAGTACAAAGATGTACCAAGATCTTAAACATCATTTTTGGCGGCCGAATATGAAGAGGGATGTGGCTGAGTGTGTGGCGAAATGCTTAACGTGTCAGAAAGTCAAAGCTGAACATCAAAGGCCAAGTGGATTATTACAACCATTAGACATACCAGAATGGAAATGGGAGTATATCACAATGGATTTTGTGGTAGGTCTTCCAACGACTCAGAAGGTTACGATGCCATTTGGGTGATTGTGATCGATTGGACGAAGTCAAACACACTTTTTGCCAATCAAGTTCGATTTACTCTAGATCGATTAGACGAAGTCAAGACACTTTTGCCAATCAAGATCCTTATTCACATTAATTTCGGAAAGATTACAAGAGTGTTGGGAACACAATGAGAAAAATCACTATCGACGTGAAAAACCAACCAAACATCGGAGGATATGTCAAGACATGGATTTTAAGGTGGGATGACCATCCGTCATTGGTGGAATTTTCTTATAATAATAGTTATCACGCAAGTATTGCAGAATTCGTAACTCCGTTTCACATCTAATTAATTCGGAACAGATCACGAGATCATCAGAGTGATTCGGGACCGATAACCGCACAAGATGTATGTAAGAAATATGCCGATCAAGATATTAATCGAGAATTTGATGTCGATAGTTATGTTTTCTTGAAAGTATCCTCGAAGGGAAAATTCGACGGCAAGAAGGGAAATTGAGCCCTAGATTTATAGGACTTTTCAAGTGCTTGACGAAGTTGGCGAAGTGGCGTACGAGGTAGCCTTACCTCCGGAGTTGGAGCATATTCATAATATTTTCCATGTCTCGGTATTGAGACCATATAAGCATGACTATAAACATGTTATAGAATATGAGCCCTTACAATTTGAGAAAGATTTATCATATGAAGAAGTCCCTATTCAAATTGTTGACAGAAAAGAGCAAGTACTGAGGAATAAGGTGATACCTTCTGTTAAGGTAATCTGGAGGAACCACAATGCTGAAGAAGCTACGTGGGAACTTGAAAGTGTTATGATGAGGAATTATCCTCATTGTTTGCTTGATTTTTGTATAGCGATTCCGGGACGTAATCTCATAAGGAGGAAGAATGTAACGGATAAATTTTTCTTTTTCGAGTTATGATTATGGGGACAGGATCCTTTTAAGGAGGGAAGGATGTAATAATCGAGGAATTTGTAATTTAATTTAAAAATATTTATTTAATTAAATAAATATTTTAAATAATTTAGTTATTGAGAAAAATAAATATTTGATGATTGTGATGAATTAATTTAGTAACTAAATTAATTAATGTTAATTGAATCGAGTAATGATAATTTTATTTGATGGATTTAATTTAAGGAGATAATTAAATTAAATCAATTGCTTGATATTTAAGAAATTAGTTAATTAAATAAATTGTTTAATTTAATGAAAATGAATAAATTAAATAAAATGATGTGTCTAATTTATTAATTAAATTAGATATATAATTATTTATTAATTTTAAGTATAATGATAATAAGAATTTTATTATTATTATAAGCTAAAATCAAAGTTATTTAATTAATTGAAGTAATGCGTGACAAGCATAACTATATAATATAAATATTATTTAAATAATTTAGTTATGGGATTTATGTGTTTAGCCAAACATGGCCTTGTGGCCTTTGGCTTTTTCCAATTGACGCTACCTTTTTGTTTTTCAACCTGACGTTTGTGGGAGGCCAGTTATATTTTTCCTCCGCGTATTGTTTTCTAAGCTTGCTAACAGAGGAAGAGAGAATTGCTGAGTATTGACGGTGAGGAATTGAGAGAATAATCTTTGTGAGTTTGTCAAGAGAAGGAAGAGACTCACCATCTTGTGCTAATCAAGAAGATTAAGGTATAATTAACTCCTAAATCTCTAAATTTTAGTTTTGTCTGAGTTCTCTGTAAATTGATTTTGTTGAATTGTTGTTTCAAACGTGATTATGTGATATTGGTTATATTGTATAATCTGTTGTCATCATGTATGCGTGTTATATTAGTTAGCAAATTCGGGAGAAATTGGTTGTAGGAAGAAAATGAAAATAGCAGTGTTTACTGTGTTAAAATATATCAACTATGGAGTTTTGGTTTTTTTAAACCGTGTTTTCAAATTATAAGTTTTCTAAAATTTTTGTTTAGTTGTTTAAATTGGTACATATATGCTTGGTAATATTTATGTGTACTTTACATGGATTACACATGTTAATTGGTGTTAGAGATTAAGACACAGTAGCTTGGTTTTGTTTCTAGTTTTGGGTGTTACGTAATTTGCGCCTAGCGCGCCAAATTTCGCGCCTACTAACGCCTAAATTTTTCGCATCAACGCCAAAAATATGCAGAAGTTCGTGCTTAATACTGAATTCACATACGACCTTTCGAATTCGCACCAAGCCGCCATCGACTCGTGCCTCAAATACCGAAAAGTGGTCTGGGTCGGACAGTTTTGACCTCCTGTAGTAAAATGCCCATAAACTTTTCATACGAACTCTGATTGAGGTGATTCAAGATGATTCGGAAAGAGGACGAATAGGAATATAACTTTTATTCTTTAAGGGTTTCAATTTGAAATCGTTATGAAGGGTCAAAATAGCCATCTTCAGGACTGTTGTTTATTTGGAGCCAATCGGAGGGCGTCGGGATGTGCGAATGCAAGTGCAATCCTTTGTGTTTTAGTATAACTTAATGATAACATGTTGGACATGTAATAGGATATTGTATCAAGTTGTTAATGTGTATGTGGTGCAATGACATGATCACTTAAGTAGTTGTAGTAAAGCTAAAAAGTAATGTTCACGAAAAGATGCGATGTTGTTTAAACTTAAACTTAGTTAGTAGCTATACTAAAAGTAGAAAACAACTCATGAAGGTAATGTTAGTGTAACTAATGTGTATTCTCAATACATATGGTATGTGTAGGACTTGGGGTGAACGTGAGTAGTGATTGTTTACCTTATGCACGAGGCAAGTTCTCTAACCCTACTTTTATAATTGTGCAAGTTCTAAACCTTATCTCTTTACAATTGAGCAAGCTTTCGAACTTTGTTCTTTTCATATCGAACGCAAGTTTCCATTCCTATATTATTATTCTGTAAGTTTCTAACATTCTTTATGAATTCGAGCAAGTTTAACCTATCTTGCATATGTTTGTACAAGCTTATGTAACCTAATTCGTTACATTGAGTGAGATTTAGTTTCCTAATTATTATTCAAAGCATATAATGTTCTAATACATTGATTCAAGGGAGATTCTTTTAACTCTTCTATAGCGCTTTGCTTGTATGTCATGATTACTCAATTATATATTATTCTTATTCAATCTTTGACTTTGATAACCTTGTTCAAAGCTTTATCGTTGTATTAAACCTTCAAGTAGTAAGAAAACCTTTATTTATTAAATTAATCTATATTCGAATAGTGTTCTAAAATTTTAGAAACATTGATAAACTAGTTCCAAACTAAACTTTCTTTAGTGAGGAAATTCTAAATCTAAACTAAGACAAACAACCCTAACATAGGGGCTTTTATACGTGTAACGTTTAGATGTTTGTGCACAATACATGGTACAACGGGCTGATCCCCCTAAGTACGATAAGAAGGGTCCGTATAGTCTAAATGACTGTTAAGGTTGGGTAATAATACCTAAGTACCGGGGACATAGTTCGTGGTCTTAAGACCCTCAGTTAATTAAAGTTCGAACTTGTTTTCTAGTTTGATTTGTAGAACAAGTTCCTTATTATTCAGCTTTCATTGTTCACTCTCATGTTATTATCATTGCTACGTTCTATATCAGTGAGCATTTGTTTTCTCACTCTTGCAATTAACACTGCAGCTAAAGTGGAGAAAGTTGATGAAGACTTATGATAATTTTATTTAAATGTTTTATGTTTCAAGACTTGTTTTAAATATGTGATGTATTCCTCAAACTTATGTAATAATTTTAAGGTTAGATTACCTTGGATTTAATTTGAGATGTTGATGTAACCCTTTAATAGGAGAGATTATTATTTAAATTATTTTTACTATGTCTTTATCCTTTATTATGGGATAAGTGAGCACCAAATCCCGTGGGAATGAAGTATCTGGATTTGGGGGTGTCACAACGACCACCGGTCGTATGCTATAAATGTGGAAAAGAGGGACATATCAGCCCAAACTGCCCACAATAGTTCAAGGTATGTTATAATTGTGGAAAGGAAGGACATATCTTTCGAGATTATGCAGTAGCGAAACCAAGTCCAATGAGGATGGTGACTCAAAAGCTATCCCGTAAAAGTCAAAGTCAACGATTCACGGAAGAGCGTTTTGTCGTGGATCGGTCAAAATGCGAGGAACCCAAACGAGGTGATCACGGGTAAGCTAATCATAAATTCTTACGAAGTTTATACCTTACTTGATCACGGTGCTACCCATTCATTTATCTCTCCGCTTGTGCTCAACGCTTAAACTTAACTCCGGAGAAATTAGACTTTGATTTATCTATGGAGACTCAGTTAGAAAAAACTTTCATCACATCCATCGTTTATAAATCTTGTTTGATCCAAGTTGGCACCATCACATTACACGTTGATCTTATCTCTTTAAAGATACTTGCTTTTGATGTGATTTTAGGGATTGATTGGTTAACTACTCATCATGCCAAAATTGATTGTTTTCGTAAGGTTGTTAGTTTTATATTCCTAACCAACCGTTGTATTTAATTCAAGCAACTAAACCATTAAAATCAATCACTGTCATATCTAGTCTTAAAGCTATTCGTTTATTGAAAAATGGATGTCAAGCTTTCTTAGCCCATATTATGGATTTGAATAAAGACACGCCAGATTTGAATAATATTCCTGTTGTTAGTAAATTTTCTGACGTGTTTCTTGAAGAACTTCCCTGTCTACCCCCAGAACGTGAAGTTGAATTCTTTATTGATCTTGAACCTGGTACAAAGCCCATTTCTAAAACCCCATATCGAATGGCTCCTATTGAACTTCAGGAGTTAAAGGTCCAACTACAGGAGTTATTGGACATCGGTTTCATTTGTCCTAGTACATCTCCTTGGGGTGCTCCTGTTTTATTTGAAAGAAAGAAAGACGGGAGTATGCGACTTTGTATTGACTATCGAGAATTGAACCATGTCACCATCAAGAATAGGTATCTGTTACCTCGTATTGATGACCTGTTTGACCAGTTGCAAGGAGCACAATTCTTTTCAAAGATCGATCTTCATTCTGGATATCATCAGCTGAAGATTAGAACTGAGGATATTCCAAAGACTGCCTTCATAACTCGATACAGGCATTATGAATTTTTAGTCATGTCTTTTGGATTGACTAATGCTCCTACGGCTTTAATGGATATGATGAACCGAGTATTCAAGGACTATTTGGATCAGTTCGTTGTTGTCTTTATTGATGACATTCTCATATATTTCAAAAGCCGTGAAGATCATGAGCACCATTTGAAGCTGGTACTCCAAAGGCTTTGTGAAAACAAGATATATTCCAAGTTGAAGAAATGCGAATTCTAGCTTGAGGAAGTAGCATTCCTTGGGCACGTGGTGTCAAAACATAGAGTATCTGTTGACCCGACAAATATTGAGGCAATACAAAGTTGGTTATTATCAGAGATTCGTGGAAGGATTTTCTCGAATTGCTACTCTGTTAACTCAACTGACTCTAAAAGATACAAAATTCGTATGGAGCGAGGAATGCGATAAGAGTTTCCAAGAGCACAAGAGGAGACTCATTTCGGCACCTGTTCTGACAATACCATCTGGTTTGGATGGATTTGTTATCTATAGCGATGCTTCAGGCAAAGGGTTAGGATGTGTTCTCATGCAACGTGGGAAAGTCATAGCCTATGCCTCGCGACAACTTAAAGAATATGAGAGGAATTATCCTACTCATGATCTAGAGTTAGCGCAAATCGTTGCAGCGCTTAAAGATCCTGGAGGCACTATCTATATGGAGAGAAAGTGGAGATATATTCAGACCATAAAAGCCTCAAATATTTCTTCACCCAAAAGGAACTCAACATGCAACAATGATGTTGGCTCGAGCTGTTAAAAGATTATGACCACACCATTCAATACCATCCTGGAAAAGCAAACGTGGTAGCTGACGCGTTGAGTAGAAGATCATATGCAGGAATGAGTGCGATGATGTCAAGTATATGCATAGAACCAACTTTAATCGATGAAATTAAAGTTGCTCAAGCCACAGACCCGAAGCTGATGCGTATGAAGAAGAAAGTACAAGAGGGTGCTATTCCAGAAGCAAGAATCGATGAAGAAGGAATACTTCGAGTCCACTCCAGACTTTGTGTTCCTAACAATTTTGATTTAAAGAACAAGATCATGATGGAGGCACACAATACACCATTTGCAATCCATCCTGGAAGTACCAAAATGTATCGTGATCTTCGACTTACATTTTGGTGGAACAATATGAAGAGAGAGATCGCGAAGTTTATCTCGAGGTGTTTAACTTGTCAACGTGTAAAGGCGGAGCATCAAGTGCCTAAGGGTCCATTGGAAACACTTGAGATTCCAAAATGGAAGTGCGAACACATTACCATGGATTTCGTTATGGGTCTTCCCACGGTTTCTCAAGGCATAAATGCTATTTGGGTTATTGTTGATAGATTAACCAAGTCTGCTCATTTCTTGCAGATACGGGAGACTTATTGTTAGGTTTGTAATATTCATAACGCAATCAAATTGCATAAAAAGTGCGGAAGCGTGGAAAAATCAGAGTTTAAAAAATTTACAAACCATATACCCGGATCATCCTTTATGCATAATTATTAATTAAACGAAAAGATAAAGAATAAATCATACCCTTGAAGATCGAGCTTCCTCGTACACAGTTCACCTCCAAATCCTTTCGCGCTCAATCTTGAATCCACGGGTTTGGTTCCTTCCTTTGATCAACGTTAGCCACCCAAATGTTTGGCCTCTAGAGGTGATCCACCAAGGAAGAATAAAATTCAAGAAGATGGGTGTTATGGCTAACCCTAGTTTTTCTATCTCTATAGAAAAGGCATACTCCCAACAACTTGGAATTATTACGTACTTTGTTAAAGTCAACAACCCATACCACCCATAATAAGACTCCGCTTATTAATAGATGTGGGCAACCCACCTTAACAATTAAGGAATTGGGTTTTATTTAATTAATTAAATTCTTTTAATTAATTAAGCTCCCTAATCTTATTAGGGATAATTAATTAAACTCCTTTAACTAATTTTTCTTCCTAATCCAATTAGGAATAAATGAGAGTACTTATATTAAATTAATTCCTAAACTCTTTTAGAAATTAAAATAATAATAATTGTAATAATATTAATAAGACTCCTCTTATTAATTTATATTTAATATTTCTAAAATATTAAATAATAATATTAAGCTATTTAATTTATTCTATCACCATAGATTAAATTAAATATACATAACATATTATTACGATTATGCCATTAACTTCTTAAATAATTATTCTTCCTTTTATGGTGTGACCCTTTAGGTTCTCCATATTAAACCGGTTGTGAATAAATCAATTAGAACAATTCTAATCTTATTTAAATAAATAAATATTTATTCTACAATAGGGATAAGCCTCCCCTAATGATCAAAACGACTTTCCAGATAATATAGATTTCAACATTAATCATTAAAGAACCTTTGAGTAAATAGTTACCGAGACAATTCAATCCTTCCACCATACAATGTCTCAATTAAATATAAGACATGGAATTCTTCGTCAAGTCTTATTTTATTTAATTATATGTATTTCGATCCTTAAATGCACAACTCAAATAATGCAAATTAGAAACTCCTTTCTAATTTCATTACTCGCTTTGCCAAGGACTATTGGGTTGTCATTTATCGAATCACATAGGACATTTCTCTTCTTTTATTAGAAGTGGTAGATTCTTTTATCGATCATACATTATCTCCATGTACAACTTATTATACCCAAGCATACCCTTTGATATACCCTAAGGGTCTTAAGGAATAAGTCAAAGTATAACTCATCATACACAAGATACTATGATGATCTCAAGTCCAAGGATTACTTGTACTATTATCACTACAGGAATTCCTATTGACAGGCAAATAAAACTCCATTAGGTATTCCTTAGCGAGCCACGTTCAGTGAACTTATTCTCTAATAAGCACCTACATACTTGCTTTAGTGTCTCCACACAAATGATCATGAGATCAATCATCCTCATCCAATGAGCAAGCAACGTATGTACCAATCTATCCGGATTCACTAATCCCCAATTTAGTAATCCAACGATTGGGAACTATTTTAGTTTTAAGCTTTCAAAGAATTTAGATCTCATTAGAATGATCATCATCATTATTCTAAAAGCATTGCTTAAAACTATGGGTTTATCACATATTATAAAACAAAGATCATGTAGATAATTAAAAGCCTTTAATAAATTAATACTTTTTATTAATAAATGAATAAGATTGTTACAAAGTATATGCTTTATCATCAAACATGATGGCTTGTGTGCATATTACTTTCAATCTCCCACTTGCACTAAAGCCAATCGTCATGGTATCTTATACTCTTCTTCTCTAAGTGACGATTATCCCTTTGTTGGATAAGCTTTAGTTAATGGATATGTAATGTTGTTCTTGAGAGTCCACTATCTCTATAGTGATTTCCCATCTTTCAATGATTCTTATAATCAAATGAAAGTGCCACAACACATGTTTAGATCCAAGATGAGACTTAGGAACTATTCCTAGTTCTGTAATGAACTTTTAATCCAAACAATCAACTCAGTAGCTTCATTTATAGCTATATACTTTGTCTTTATCGCTAAACCAAAGAACTCTTTGTTGTTTTGGAACCTTTCCAATTCATCGCACCACTATTCAAGGTAACACTTTACCTTAAAGTGGATTTTTGGTCGTCTTGGTGCATTCAAAAAAACTTGAGTCTCGTAAAGCCCTCTAGTTTTAATTCGCACTCCACCATGTATGCTCACATCCTTAGTGCTTGGTTAAGAACTTTAAGATGTTTTTCACCGCTTCTTACGTTGATCTTCTCCGTAATATGACCGATCAACATCGGGTCTCGTATATTTCATTGCATACATGATTGTCACTCATGCGATCTCTCTTCTTTGGAGTCTATGGGATTATTAGAGAGATACACTCCATGGCTCATCAACATGAGACATCTCTTGAGTTTGCCATGCTAAACGACTTTAGCATCAAATGAATATATCGTTCCTCGGGTTAAGTTGAGCATCCTTTTAAATCTATCTATATAGATTTATATCCCCAATTAAGATACTCTTCCCAAATCATTCATGGAGGAATGTTTAGACAACTTTATCATTACTGATTATAGCATTGGTATGTCATTCCTTATCCGTAGTATATCAACATATAATATTAGGAATGTCACGACGCTCCCACTGTCCCTTTTGTACACACTAGAAGTCTTACCTCATCGAATGTAACTCTGGATCATCATCTTCTATGATGTGTACCTCATCATCATCATCTATGATGAATCCATACCTCCTAGGTATCTTCGGTACTATTCCAGATTTACGATTCGGTTGTGGTACAATAGGTCTATCTATAGGTTCCTCTTATTTGACTTATAATGTTTTGTGGTTCATGAACTTTTCAAGATCTATAATCCTCCCACTAGCCTTTTCAATGATAAACACCTTTATCTTAGAAGGCAGCGTGTTTTGCAATAAACACCTTTTGCTAAGTAGGATTATAGAACACATGCCCTAAATTTACTTTAGGATGTCCCACAAATCTGTACATGTCAAATTTTGTCCCAAGCTTATCCTTTGAAACCTTTTCACATAAGTTGGACAACCCCTTATCTTAACATACTTAAGATTAGGAATCCTCCCTGTCCATAACTTTTATGGAGTCTTGGGGCTGGATTTTGAGGTTACCTTTTCCGTAGATATGCAGCCATTTCTAGGACATTATCCTAGAAGGATATTGGAATGTCGGTAAAATTATTATGGACCGCACCATGTCCAACAAGGTACGACTTTTCATTCAGATACATCAATCAATTATCGCGTATCAGGATGTGTCCATTATGAGAAAACCATTTGAGATGATCTAGAAAATTATTGTACAAGTATTTATTCCTTGATCTAATCAAAGAATCTTAATACTTTGCCAATTTGTTTCATTTCTGAATTCTTTGAACCTTTCAAATAATTCACACTTGTATTTCAACAAATACATACATTCAACTCTTTGAATGATCATCTCCTTTTCTTATACTAATTTGTTCAATATGCAAAATTATTTTCATGTAAGTCAAGTATACAAAATTTATTAAGTAATATTCGATTCTATACAAAACATTATTATTATAAATAGAACAACAATTGTTCTTAATTATAATACCAAAGATTTCATTGTTCAACAATAAAATGGAAATAATATTTTTAACAAGAACCGGAATACAATAACAACTTATTGACTTAATAGATTTTCCGTAGGCATTGCTAAACTATAAGTTTCTATAGCTAATGCAAGCAACCTTTGCTTCATTTTTCACACATAGGATTACTTATATTTGTTTAGCTTTTCTACTTCTATTTGGTCCTTTCATAAATCTATATTTATGATAACCAAAGTTGGTATCCAATACCCAAGTAGAACCTCGACTTAAAAGAAAATTTATTTCAATCATGAACAAAAATCGATTAGAATAGAAACTTCACTAAGCTTCTTTGGTTAGCCTCGCAAGATGCTTCTCGCAGATTTCTTTCCAAAGGTGTCAAAGCTTATTGCAATGGAAGCAAACTCCTTTGCTATCCGTGATCGTTTTTTTGCTCTTATTATCCTTTGTTTACGCTTTCTATTTACCTTCTTTGAATCGTTCTTCTTTTCAGAAGATCCTTTGGCCCCTACCAGTAAGACTCGGTCTTTCTTGGTTGGAAAATGACTCTCAACATTTTTCAACATGTTAAGCAAATCAGCAAAGCTGATATCTAGCTTGTTCATATGAAAAATTCACAACAATTGTGAAAGGAGTCCAGGAGTGAGTGCAAGATCAAATCTTGGCTCAACTCTCCATCCATGACAAAACCAGTTGTCCTAATTGATCAATCAAATTGATTATGTTAAGAACTTTTTATCTGCATTTATAGTGCCATTGGCCATTCTAGATCGGAAGAGCTCCTTAGATATCTGATATCTATCAGTTCTACTTTCCTCACCATCAACTACTTGATGTGCAGGAATATAGTAGAAGCATCCATAGTTTCATCCGACGTTTGAAGCTCGTTATTACATAGATGCGAGCATGATGCATTGAGCCAATCTGTGCATCATCTTGCCACTTTCTAAAAGTAGCAATGTCTTCCTCGGAGGGCATTATGCGCAACCATTCGCAGAATAGGCGTATTAAGGACATAAGATAGCTTTTCACTATGAGAACTATTCTCAAATTCCTTAACCAATCCGATTTAATTCGATTCCGATTAACTTAGCATCTAATATGCTTATAAAGTGATAGTAATTTAGACATTGTAAAAATTCAGTAAATGAATTTGTAATTAACAACATTTTAACATACATTCTTTTATTAATTACCAAAATAATTTAGGTCTTGTTTTAAATTGGTATCTCCCACTATTTTCTTCAAACTATATTACCTCACTTATATAGTTTAAGGCAAAATCTAATTAAAGATTTGCTAGTGAGAATAAGGATCCCATTTCAAATGTATATAGCCTTGTGGTGACACAACAAACTATATATAAATAAATAGGTAGACAACTTTTTGTCAATTACATCAACTATGCAACTCCTCAGTATTTTGCCTCTTAGATTATTTTGATCAAGTGGTGGCACATCCGAATCAAAATTATCCAAGTTAAGTCCGACCTAGCACTCCATATATTCAAAAAAGAAAAATATCATCCTTGTGGTGACACAACAAAACAATATTGTTCAATTTTCTATATAAGCATCAAATGTGATAAATTAACATCTTAAATACTTAATACTTGCCTTGTGGTGACACAACAAACTCATATTAAATATTTAATACTATATTAATTTTATCATGCTAGAAGGCGACGTTCGATATTCCAAATATCTTTGAACGCTTAGGACTTAATATAAAAATTGAGGGGTTTGTTATTAATTTGTCTCATCTTGTTTAGCGCGCATGCACATATATATATAAAATACGCGTCATATTAATGAACATGTGAAGCATGTTTGCATAATATATATATATATATATATATATAGTATAGCATGCACATATAGAATACTATATTCTACCCGGATTGATTATGGACTTTTATTCTAGTTTGGTTCACTAGAGCCACCAAGTGAACCAAAAGGTCAAACCTAGGGGTGCAAGAATTAATATTTAAATATAACTATTACATTTAAACCGGGCTCCATAACAAGCGGTCTTCATGCGCTCCTTGTTCCTTGATCTCCAATTCTTCAAAATTAATTCTAACTATTCCTATTACAAAACTATTTAAAATAAATAGAAACCTTGATCGTGATAAAGGGAAGTACATAGGAGGAGATAGAATTTAAATTAAGAAAAATTAGAGAAGACGAGGTACGCAGAACCCCATTTAATAAAACCCATACATTCATGCATCCAACTAAAATAAAATCCAATCGCATTGGTCGATAGTCCATAATCAATCCCATTTATTATCATACACATCACCATATGCATCAATAAATAACATTCATCCTATGAATAATAAACATTTAATATATATATTGATATCATTTAATGGGCAAATTTAGTTAGTATAAAATCTATTTTTGAATCAAAATAAACTCCTTTATTTTAATCCAAATTTAAATCAAAATAAAACTATTTTATTTTAATTTATCTAATTTTTAAATAAAATAAACTATTTTATTTTAATCAAAATTTTAATCAAAATAAACTCCTTTATTTTAATTAATTATGGAATCCAATTCCATGTAATAAAAAAAATTTATTAAAGGAAACACGGATATTCTTTTCCTATTCACAAATAAACTCCTTTATTTTGAATAATATGAAATCTTATTCCATATTTAAATAAACTCCTTTATTTTAAGGAAACGGATTTTTTTTTCCTATTCACAAATAAACTCTTTTATTTTGAATAATATGAAATCCTATTTCATATCTAAATAAACTCCTTTATTTAAGGAAACATGGATATTCTTTCCTATTCACAAATAAACTCTTTTATTTTGAATAATATGAAATCCTATTTCATATCTAAATAAACTCCTTTATTTAAGGAAAGATCAATTTCAACTCCAATTAGTTATCATGGAATCCAATTCCAACTCTAATTATTTAGCATGAAATTCTAATTTTAAAATTAAATCTTTTATTTTAATATTAAAATAAACCTTTTATTTTAAGATTAAAATAAACCTTTTATTTTAATTATAAAATTATTAAAATTAAAATAAAACTTTATATTTTAATATTAAAATAAACCTTTTATTTTAAAATTAAAATAAACTTTTATTTTAATTATATAATAATTAAGAATATATATATATATATATATATATATATAATATATATTATATATATATATATATATATATATATATATATATATATATATACATATCCGTTCCTTTTAATTTTATAAAACCGTGCATGCTTGAAAAACCTGTGCCTCGATTTCCGTGCCATGCAAACAAAAAAATTCTGCTGCTAGTTTTTGTTTCCATGAATTGCGTGCATCATGCTCATATTTATACATATAATATATATATATAACGGCACCAGCTTAAAAAAAAAAATTGCAGGCGGTTTATTTCCGTTGACCACTCCAAGCTTTTGCCGAATTGGTAAAAAATTTGACCGAATCTGTGGGCACGGAAATCAAGAGTTCACGTTTTTTTTTTTTTTTTTTTTTTTTTAAATTTTATACAATAAAATTATGCCCAATTAAATTGTTCAAAACACATATCAATATATAAATTAAAACAATTAATAATTTGCATAAAGGTTTGGCTCTGATGCCACTGTTAGGTTTGTAATATTCATAACGCAATCAAATTGCATAAAAAGTGCGGAAGCGTGGAAAAATCAGAGTTTAAAAAATTTACAAACCATATACCCGGATCATCCTTTATGCATAATTATTAATTAAACGAAAAGATAAAGAATAAATCATACCCTTGAAGATCGAGCTTCCTCAGGTACAAGTTCACCTCCAAATCCTTTCGCGTTCAATCTTGAATCCACCGGGTTTGGTTCCTTCCTTTGATCAACGTTAGCCACCCAAATGTTTGGCCTCTAGAGGTGATCCACCAAGGAAGAATAAAATTCAAGAAGATGGGTGTTATGGCTAACCCTAGTTTTTCTATCTCTATAGAAAAGGCATACTCCCAACAACTTGGAATTATTACGTACTTTGTTAAAGTCAACAACCCATACCACCCATAATAAGACTCCGCTTATTAATAGATGTGGGCAACCCACCTTAACAATTAAGGAATTGGGTTTTATTTAATTAATTAAATTCTTTTAATTAATTAAGCTCCCTAATCTTATTAGGGATAATTAATTAAACTCCTTTAACTAATTTTTCTTCCTAATCCAATTAGGAATAAATGAGAGTACTTATATTAAATTAATTCCTAAACTCTTTTAGAAATTAAAATAATAATAATTGTAATAATATTAATAAGACTCCTCTTATTAATTTATATTTAATATTTCTAAAATATTAAATAATAATATTAAGCTATTTAATTTATTCTATCACCATAGATTAAATTAAATATACATAACATATTATTACGATTATGCCATTAACTTCTTAAATAATTATTCTTCATTTTTATGGTGTGACCCTTTAGGTTCTCCATATTAAACCGGTTGTGAATAAATCAATTAGAACAATTCTAATCTTATTTAAATAAATAAATATTTATTCTACAATAGGGATAAGCCTCCCTAGCGATCAACGACTTTCCAGATAATATAGATTTCAACATTAATCATTAAAGAACCTTTGAGTAAATAGTTACCGTACAATTCAATCCTTCCACCATACAATGTCTCAATTAAATATAAGACATGGAATTCTCACAAGTCTTATTTTATTTAATTATATGTATTTCGATCCTTAAATGCACAACTCAAATAATGCAAATTAGAAACTCCTTTCTAATTTCATTTCTCGCCGCCAAGGACTCTTTGGGTTGTCATTTATCGAATCACATAGGACATTCTCTTCTTTTATTAGAAGTGGTAGATTCTTTATTGATCATACATTATCTCCATGTACAACTTATTATACCCAAGCATACCCTTTGATATACCCTAAGGGTCTTAAGGAATAAGTCAAAGTATAACTCATCATACACAAGATACTATGATGATCTCAAGTCCAAGGATTACTTCAGACTACTATCACTACTGAGAATTCCTATTGACAGGCAAATAAAACTCCATTAGGTATTCCTTAGCGAGCCACGTTCATTGAACTTATTCTCTAATAAGCACCTACATACTTGCTTTAGTGTCTCCACACAAATGATCATGAGATCAATCATCCTCATCCAATGAGCAAGCAACGTATGTACCAATCTATCCGGATTCACTAATCCCCAATTTAGTAATCCAACGATTGGGAACTATTTTAGTTTTAAGCTTTCAAAGAATTTAGATCTCATTAGAATGATCATCATCATTATTCTAAAAGCATTGCTTAAAACTATGGGTTTATCACATATTATAAAACAAAGATCATGTAGATAATTAAAAGCCTTTAATAAATTAATACTTTTATTAATAAATGAATAAGATTGTTACAAAGTATATGCTTTATCATCAAACATGATTGGCTTGTGTGCATATTACTTTCACTTATTCCCTTGAACGTCTTGCTCATATGTATGTAAATGAGATTGTGAGATTGCATGGCATGCCAGTATCCATAGTTTCGGATCGTGACCCAAGATTCACTTCACGATTTTGGGTTAGCTTGCAAAAAGATATGGGCACGGATTTACGATTCAGTTTGGCATACCATCCTCAAACTGACGGACAATCAGAGAGGACTATTCAAACTCTGGAAGATCTATTAAGACTCGGTGTCCTAGATTTCAAAGGGAGTTAGGATAAGTATTTACCATTGGTAGAATTCTCTTACAACAACAGTTATCAGGCAAGTATAGGTGTGGCTCCATTCGAAGAATTGTATGGACGAAAGTGTCGCTCTCCAATATGTTGGGATGAGGTGGGTGAAGCAACATTGTTGGGACCCGAGTTGGTACGTATGACTACGAAAAAGATCCAAATAATTCGACAACGTATACAAACGGCTCAAGATCGACAAAAGAGTTATGCGGATCTTCATCAAAAGGACGTAGAATTTAGTATTGGGGATCATGTATTGTTGCGTGTTGCCCCATGGAAGGGAGTTACAAGATTCGGGAAGAGAGGAAAGCTCAATCCACGATTTATTGGTCCATTTCAGATTCTTGACCAAGTGGGAAATGTAGCCTATAGACTTGCGTTACCTCCAAGTATGTCTCGTGTTCAGATTGTTTTTCATGTATCTGTACTTTGTAAGTATGTGAAAGACCCGAACCACGTTATTGAGTTAGAACCGGATGAGATAGCCGAAGACTTAACGTACGAGGAGGTACCTGTCAAAATTTTGGATAGGAAGGAGCATGTCTTACGTACAAAGGTCATATCGCAAGTTAAAGTTTTGTGGAGAAACCATGATATTGAGGAAATGACTTGGGAGTTGTAAATGGAAATGAAAGCGAGGTATCCTCACCTTGTCGAAACACCAGGTACGTACGCCAATTTCGAGGATGAAATTTCATAAGGAGGGGAGGTTGTAAGACCCCAATTTATTATAAATAAAATTAAATTTCCTCTATTTATTATTTTGAAATAGTAAGGGTTGATTTGATTAATGTGGTTAGTTATGAGTAAAATGCGCAAATATTTCAAGTATGCAAGTGGTTATAAAATATTCATTTTTATCAGAGAATATTCATTTGGTAGTGAAATATTCTTACTGTCGGGGAATATTCGTACGACGGCGCAGCCTTGTGTGGGCCCCATAACAGAAAGTGGTTGGATGAAGAAAACGACAAGTATAAGTTGTTTTTAAATAACGGCGTAGTTGTTACCGTTAATACTATTGGAATACCCGGTGGTTAAAACACAGTAGCACACGGTATTGCACCAATTATTGATTCTTACGTAGGAAGGCATTACTCAATAATTGTTACGATGATTCTTATCGCTCAATATTTTATTCTATTGATTCAATAATTGCTACGTTGATATTTTATATTATTGTTGTTTCAATAATTGTCACTACACAATATTTTCATTATCAGATCAATAATTCATATTATTTGAATAATATTATTAGATAACATTATTGGCAATGTCTAGAAAGTTCTGTCTAAGGAGAGGTTTGGTCACCTAATTATGTGCCAGTAAGGAGAAATCCTTATTGGAAAGCCCCCTCTTTCCTAGGAACTGCCTAGTTGTCAGTATTGTGATTCTGTAATATTATTTGTGAATAATTAATTATTGATTTATATGATAAGGAAAATATTCATTTTATGTGGATATAGATAGGTTATATTTTAATAATATAATAATGGTGATATTTTTACAATGAATGTGGGATATATAATTATATGAGGAGGAGGAGTATTTTTGTTACAATTAATGTTTAAAACATGTTAAACATGTCGGTGGACCCCATTTCTTGACTGAAATTGGTTTAGAGCCCGTGAAATCGCCCGTTTGTGGATTTCAGTCAACTTCTGCTTGGAATTTGGAAAAACTTAAACTTACAAAGTTGTAGAGAATGGAATTTCCTATGGAAAGGACACGTGGTTCAAATTTTTCTGACAAAAGTGCTATTTATTATGAATTATTGAAATTCTGAAGTTCCGAAATAATTGATTTTTGGAAGTTTTAATTATTTATTTTATGAAAAACGTTTTTCCTTACTTTTTCTAGAAGGTGGGCATGTGGGAAATCTGATTTCAAAGGATGCGTATGAATTTTGTTATTAATAATAATATTTTATTAAATTTTCTGCTTTGGTGTTCTAAGCATTTTCCTATAAATAGGGTGCTTAGGTTAGAATTGAAAATCACACCAGAAACGGAAGTTTTCTCTTCCTTTCTCTCTCTATATTATCGAACGTATTCTTGTGAGTATTTTTATACTTTGAGTGTTGTTATACGGTGTAAGTTCCCTTCAACACTATATCCGGTATTCCAGCTAGAAGTACAGTCTTTTCAAGGTAAGGGATATTATTTTCTTCTTAAATGATATTACTTTTTTCAAAATCATTATGCCGAAATATTGGTTTGAACTTTTAATCAAATTTGGAACTTTTTGTGTCGGGGTTACTATTCACGTATACGGCACTATTCATCAAAAAATGAATTTTTTTTTCCTTTTCGTCCAAAATATCTATTGTGGATACTAGCTTTGATTGTATCCATATTTTGATCATTCTTGAATTTTACTCCACTATGATTATTTATAAGGTATTTT
Source organism: Panax quinquefolius (assembly GCA_020205615.1). NCBI lineage: Eukaryota > Viridiplantae > Streptophyta > Magnoliopsida > Apiales > Araliaceae > Panax > Panax quinquefolius. The sequence goes on from CM035152.1 coordinate 138,224,410, forward strand.
TGGACATGGATAAACCGAAATACGAATCCTTAATATTTATTTTTTTTGTTTCACTTGATTCGTTTTCTTTAAAATATTTTTTATCATCCTCAGTCCTAAATGATGGTATTACTGAATATCTTTGGCCTGTAATGCAAAGATGAATGAATTTTTGATGAATATATTTGGCTGTGAGTGAAAAGATGTACGGTGTTGAGATGAACATGATCGATCGATGAATATCTTTGGCACAGTAGGCAAAAGATGAATATTTGATTCAAGATTAATATTGATTGATGTTACAGGGATAAAATATTGATGATGGACTTTTAAATTCATAGATAAAAGTAGATTTCATTCTTTACGTAACTCTTCTATGAATTATTATTTCTGCTACGAATATTGATCTGAAACTTGTTGTCTATTGTATTTTATCAAATTTTTTCCCTGTTGAAGACTAACGATAATTTGTTCTATATTATCTTAGTCATAATATTCTTTACTGGGCTAGTTGAGCTCACCCTTTTCCTTTTTGTTCCATTTTTCTTCTCAGGAGGCGAGAATGTAGCGAGTTCTAGTCGGGGTATGGAATGATGATTCTAGAAAGTTTTTAGTAGTCCTCACCATTTTTATAAAATAATGTACCAATAATTGTAATGAGGACTTATTTGGGTGTGAATATTTTTCTAGACGGCAATATTTGTATTTAAACTTACAGTTTTCATGTTGTATTAATAAAGTTGTAGTTGTTTCTGTACCATGTTATTGACGACTCAAAATGGGTGATGTATACCTATTTTGGCGGCATCACATGTAGGGCACGTGAAGTGCAGATAACTGTAAGCTGTTAAACTGTTATTGGTAAACAACGATCAAGACAATTCTTTCGGTTCCTATTTGTTATGTGAACTTGATAATTAATTGTTTTAAATCCTTATTGCAAAGAACATGATGTGTTATATATATGTTGAATGTATGAAACATTAAAGTCAATTTATGACTACGTTGATTAAATGAATGCTAATTGAGTAAGGAACTCAATCTTTATACTTGTTATGTGAACTGTAGCATGTTTGTTATGTTAGTTTAATGTTTATGAGATGTATGATAACCATGTTATTATGTGCTACGTGATGCATGAAAACTGTTAGATCTTGCTGGGCTGTCGAGCTCAACCTTGTAAATAACCATTTTTGCAGGTTAAGGATTGAAGGTAACACTATGTGCTACTTGAATGACGTGGATCAGAAATAATACACGAAGATTAACATTTTAGCTAAAGTTGTTATTCCTTTATACCATGATTAAGATTCATGAGATGTACTAAATGTTTTATGATGTATAGTTTTATGTTGAGTTGTAAAGCTAAAGTTAGAGTAATTTGATATGTAAAGGTTATCAGATTGAAATGTAAAATTTTATAGAACAACAGTGATAAAGTGAATCATAAAATAAGATTGATTCAAAGACATGTAGATGATAAAGGTTTTGATTCAGGGAATTAAAGTAAAAAAAACATAAAATTTTAAATTATTTCGCATTTTATAAAGTTTAACATCGAATAATGATGTAAAATCAGAAGTTAGACGTGTTATTAACGACCGAAGTCGATAATTGAATTGTGTGAAATTTGGGGTCGTTACAGTTGGTATCAAAGTTGATAGGTTAGAAACCTTAGGTAAGAGTACCTTAGGCTATAACCTTAGAAAAGACAGGTGAAGATAATGAAAGAATAAGCTCAAATAAAGTTTGAACAATAAGAAGTAGTTTAAAAAAATTATAATGAAGGGATTAAAACATGCATTTAGAGGATTCAAAGAAGAATCTCGCAGAGTTATAAGGAATATGAATGTGGGGTTACCGAACTCCAATAATAAGAATGTAATGTGATAATAAATAGACAATGTCTATAAAAAGAAAATTATAAAAAAAGTTAAGAATAAAAGTTATATCTAGGTATGGTACAATCGTACTCTTTAATAGTTGATATATGGTATCTAGGCTAAACGATTCCTTCACAGAGCGGAGGTATATACGAACTAGCAACTCGGAACCTAGTTTGTTGGTCATTTGTGGGAAACCAGTCAGCGTGCCATATTGAAACTATTAGAGACTCGATGTGTACCAAGTATAGAAAATGGATACGTATGATGAAAATGTGGAACTTGAATGAAATGTTGGGTAATGTAAAAGAAGTTAGAAATTCTTAAAGGAAGAATTGTTATATAAACAAGGAAATTCAAAGAAGAATCTTGAAGAGATATAAAGATAAGAAATGGGAGTTACCTAATGTGACCCCCCCCCCCCCCCCAAACAGGTATACATCACCCATCTTGAGTTGCCAAATACATGGTACAAAATTCAAATACAACTTAATTATACAACTGTCGTGTAAAATACGACAAAATATAAGCTGAGAGTTTAAACAAGAATAATGTCATTTAGACAATATCCACACTCAATGGTGTCCTCATTACAATTATTAACACATTATTCCGTAGAATAGTGAGGACTACTAAAGCCATTTATCCTGGACCATCACTCCATTCCCCGACTTGTCCCAGCTATATACTCATTTCCTGAAGAGAACAATGAAAGAAAGGGTGAGCTCAACTAGCTCAGTAAGAAATATTATGACTAAGATAATGCAGAAAAAATTATCCTTAGCCTTCAACAGTATAACAACTAATAGAATACAATAGACAACAAGTTTTAGATCAACAACTGCAGCGAAAATAAGCAATCCATTAGAAGAGTCAAGTAGAGCATAAAATCTACTATCTTCTATGATTTAAAAAATTTTTCATCAACTTTATCGCTGAGACTCAGCTTAATAAATAAACCACATCATCGAATCATCCCTGCACTACGTGTAACGCTCTGGAAAATCGAACCTTTGTAAATACTTTTATTAATGAATAAAATAATATTATTTATTATTATTACGTGTTGATAAGATGAATGTCGTTCTATAACCTAGAAACGACGAAACTTCGTAGTATTTTTAACTACGTGAATGAATTAAAGTGTTTGAATTTCTAAGACGAAAATAAAAGCTTTCTGAGAAATTTTCTAAAAAACACTATTCATCGATTTCCGCTCGGGAATTATTTTTGAACTTTCGAGAAATATGTAACATTATAATATCATGGTGAGATTGATTATGTAATAATAATCTATGTATGGAAAACGTAATATTTCGCATGCGGACCTAATTTGGGAATGTTAGGTTTATTAAGAGTTAAGGAAAGAAAGTTGTAATTATATGATGCGTATGCATTGTACGAGGTAATGAACGTAAGTATAATACGGCGTATTATACTATTAAGTATGAAGAATGGAATAACGTATATTACAATTTAATATACGAACTGGCATACGAGACTAATACGTGGTGTATATATATTAAGATTCTTAATTGAATGTAATGGACTTGTAGGATTATTAGCATAATGGTAGAAGTCCAATAGAAAGTGATATGCAAGCCCAAGTGTTTGTTAAATCATAAGTCCAATCTATTGTAATGCAAGCCCAACAAGAAATTAGCTAGATTAATTAGCAAGCCCAATGTGATTAAGCCATGATCCATGAAGCAAACCAAGTGTAAAGTGGGTAGTCTTGATGGGCAAGCTTTTTGTGTGATGAGCAAGTGTTGTGCTAGGCAAGTTACTTAGTGGTAAAGTGATGAATAGTAAGGAGGTGGAAGTTGAGGAGGTTAGTTAAGGAGGTGGGATGTCCTAATATCCATAATACCCTAACTTAGCCAAGCCTATAAATACCAAGCTTCACAATTCATTTGTTGCTTGATAAAATTACTCCCAACTCCTCTCAAGTTAAGTAACTTATTGGTTAGAGAGAATAAGCACATAAGTCAAGAATAAGTCATTCATCCTTTGCTAGATTTTCCAAAGAGAAGTGAAGTAATAGTCTTCAAAGGTAAGACTCTAGTCTAATATATCTTCTATCTCTACTATAATAAGATTGATAGAGAAGTATGATTGTATGCTAAGATCATATAAGAAGTTATTGATGAATGAACTTAAGCTGAATAAGTTGAATAAACAACTTGAACTTAAATAAGTTGATAAACTTGTGAAGAACTTATCATATGTTTGTCATATGATGTTAGTATATTCAATATAGTATGAGAACATTGATTGATGGACTTAAGTCTATAGTAGGTCATGAGCAAGAGAATTTGTAGTTAATAAGTTGATTAAGATATTGACTTATGAGAATAAGTCAAAATCTACTTTGATAAAAAAATTGGTGAAATAAGTAACTTGAAATGTTCATATGAAGAATAAAATCCATTTAGAATTGTTAGTAATGAAGTTTTGCCAGAATTCACACAATTAGACGATAATTGTCGAATTCGTGAAATTCTCGGAATGGAAGTCGTATTTTGTGTTTGAAGTCAAAAATGTTGGTTTTTGATGGAGACAAGTCATATTTGACATTATAGAGTTGCGGACTCGAAAATGAACGAATTCCGACTTAGAACGAAGAAACGAGCGTTGAACGTTCACGAACATTTATCGTTTTCGTTAAAAATGAACTAATAGGTGAAAGTTTAGTAAACAAAGTCCAATGGATAAAATTCTTGCATGAACGCATAGAGTATGTAATTTGTGAACCGTAGGCTTTTGAACGAGCCAATTCAGACTTATAACGAAGAAGTTATGCGTCCGGGAGTTTCGTAAAATTTTCAAAATCTGTAAATTATCTAAGGCATAGAAGTCAGGCCATTGCAGGCAACTCATGACCATAAAGATGCGCATACAGCGCAAGGCCGAACCGAACACTTGCTAAATGGTGCTTGCAGTAGCACGACATAAAGGGTAAGGACTCACGCCACAAAGACCGAGTCCTGCATCATCTATATCGCTAACTTCATGTGCATAGGTGTGAGTTCTGAGAAACAATGGTGCCACGCCCCCAAAATAGGTATACATCACCTATTCTGAGTCGCCAAATATATGGTACAAAATTCAAATACAACTTAATTATACAACAGTCGTGTAAAATACGACAAAACATATGCTTTGAGTTTTAATACAAATATTATCATCTAGACAATATCCACACTCAATTAAGTCCTCATTACATTTATTATCAAACTATTTAACAAAATAGTGAGGACTACTAATGCAATTATCTGGACCGTCATTCCGTTCCCCGACTAGTCCCTGCTACGTTCTCATTTCCTGAAAAGAACAATGAAAGCAAAAAGGGTGAGCTCAACTAGCCCAGTAAGAAATATTATGACTAAGATAATGCAGAATAAATTATCATTAGCCTTCAACAGTGTTAAACTAATACAATATAACAAACATCAAGTTTAACAGCAGCGGAACAAGTAATCCATTAAAAGAGTCAAGTAGAGAATAAAATCTACTATCTTTTATGATTTAAAAAGGTTTTTCATCACTTTTATCGTTGAGACTCAGCTTAATAAATAATCCACATCATCCCTGCACTACGGCCAAGGATATTCATTAGAATCACGACCATAAATTTTCCATGCACTACGGGCCAAGGATATTCGTGTATTCATCAATGGTCATGATCATGCCAACAACTGTCCATCAATGCACTACGGACCAATGAGGACTTTTACCACATCATTTATAACATTACAGTCATGATTATACCGAATAATCCCTGGTCATAATCATACCAAGTCCATCTATAAACTACAGGCCACAGATGACTTTTAACATAATATAAACATGAGAATGATGACAATGATATAAGAATTCAACAAAACAAGTTCAAGAATTAATTTATCCAAGAACTAATAACGTCCAAATTGTTACATGATACTTCTTTGTAGAGTAAAATTCAAGAATGCTCAGAAGAATATTTCCGTGAAAAGATACTGAATGAAGCGCAAATATCAAGGATATTCCACTAATTTCATGGAGTATAGAAGTCAAAACATTAACCAACTGAGTATAATAAAGAATGGAATAACAAAAGAAATCACCAGGTATGCGATAACTTTATAAAAGTATTCTATTTTATATAAAAACATTTTCTGTTTTATTACATTAATAATACTAATAAAACAAAACTTCATTATCATTATTATAATTCACACTATTAATCGACCAGGTCATTCCCAGAAAAGAAGGGGCTTTCCAATACGGATTTTTCCCTATTGGCGCGCAATTAGGTGACCAAACCTCTCCTTGGCAGAACTTCTAGACATCGTTAATATTGCAAATAATAAATTAATAACGTTGTCATCTCAATTATAAAATATCGACAATAATTGAATCAATTAACGTGAGATACTATGCAACAATTATTGAAGCAATAATTGAACAAAACTGAGTGACTTCTCACGTAAGCATCAATAATCAATATCGTGTGCTACTATGCAACCACACGTATACCTGTACTTTTAACACTGGGTGTTTCAACAGTTAACGATAAAACTTCCGTCGTTATTTTCATAAAAATATTTTTCTCGTTTTCTCAATCCGACAATAATTTCGTTTATGGGGTCCACCAATGATTGTGTCGTCGTACGAATATTCCCTATTAAAACGAATATTTCCCGACCAATTGAATATTATTTAACAACTTGCGTACTTTGCAAAATTTATAAATATTACCCACAACTATAACATTATATCAAATTTATTCCATAATATTCAAAAATGATATTTATAGAAAATTCATCTTTATTCATAAAAGTTGGAGTCTTACAATCTCCCCTTCTTATGAAATTTCGCCCTCAAAATTAGGGTACGTACCTTGTATGTCGAAGAGGTAAGGATACCTTGATTTCATTTCAGATTCTAACTCCCAGGTCATTTCCTCAACATCGTGGTTCCTCCATAAAACTTTGACTTGAGGTATAACCTTGGAGCGTAGAATATGTTCCTACTTATCCAAGATTTTAACAGAAACCTCTTCATACGTTAAATCTTCAGCTATTTCGTCCGGTTCTAACTCAATAATGTAGTTCGGGTCTTCCACATATTTACGTAACATGGATATATGAAAAAAGTTATGAACACGAAACATACTTGGCGGTAAAGCGAGTCTATACGCCATAGTTCCTACTCGATCGAGGATTAAAAATGGGCCAATGAATCGAGGATTGAGCTTTCCTCTCTTTCCAAATCTCGTAACTCCTTTCCATGGAGCAACACATAACAACACATGATCTCCTATATCGAATTCCACATCCTTTCGATGAAGATCAGCATAACTCTTTTGTTGGTCTTGTGAGGTTTTTATACGTTATTGGATCATTTGAATCTTTTTCGTAGTCATACGTACCAACTCCGGTCCCAATAACGTTGCTTCACCCACGTCATCCCAGCATACTGGAGAACGACACTTTCTTCCATAAAACGCCTCGAATGGAGCCATGCCAATACTTGCTTGTTAACTGTTGTTGTAGGAAAACTCCACCAATGATAAGAACTTATCCCAACTTCCCTTGAAGTGAAGGGCACAAAGTCTTAATAAATCTTCAAGAGTTTGAATAGTCCTCTTTGATTGTCCATCCGTCTGAGGATGATATGCCGAACTAAATCGTAAATCCGTGCCCATAGCTTTTTGCATACTAACCCAAAATCGTGAAGTGAATCTTGGGTCTCGATCAGAAACTATGGATACTGGCATACCATACAGTCTTATAATTTCGTTTATATACATACGAGCAAGACGTTTAAATGTATAAGTTTCTCGTATTGGTAAGAAATGAGCAGACTTGGTCAATCTATCAACAATGACCCAAATTGCATATATGCCTTGAGAAACCTTGGGAAGACTAGTAACGAATTCCATGGTAATGTGCTCCCACTTCCTTTCTAGAATTTCAAGTTGTGCAATGGACCTTTTGGTACTTGATGCTCCGCCTTGACTCGTTGACAAGTTAGACACCTTGAGATAAACAGCGATATCTCTCTCTTCATATTGCTCCACCAAAATGTATGTCGAAGATCACGATATATTTTGGTACTCCCGAGATGGATTGCAAGCGGTGTGTTGTGCGCCTCCATCATGATTTTATACTTTAAATCGTGGTCGTTAGGAACACAAAGTGGAGTTGACTCAAGTATTCCTTCTTCATCGATTCTTGCTTCCTAAGATAGCACCTTCTTGTACTTTCTTCCTCAAATGCATCAGTTCAGTGTCCGTAGCGAAGCGACTTTAACTTTATCGATTAAAGTCGGTTCTACTCGTATATTTGCCATCATCACGTGGGTCTTTGGAGTCTTTATCTCTATTTCCATCATTTGCAAGTCATACAAAATGGGCCTTTGTGTTGACAATATCGCACTCGTACCCGCATATGATCTTCTACTCAATGCGTTAGCTACCACATTACTTTTTAGGATGGTATTGGATGGTATGATCATAATCTTTCAATAGTTCAAGCCAACGTCATTGTCGCATGTTGAGTTCCTTTTGAGTGAAGAAATATTTGAGGCTTTTATGATCCGTAAAGATCTCCACTTTCTCCCCATACAAGTAATGCCTCCACATTTTAAGTGCGAATACAATAGCTGCCAACTCTAGATCATGAGTAGGATAAATTCCTCTCATATTCTTTGATTTATCGAGAGGCATAGGCTATGACTTTCCCATGTTGCATGAGAACACATCCTAACCCTTTGCCTGAAGCATCACTGTAGATGACAAATCCCTCCGAGCCAGATGGTATTGTCGTAGCAGTCTTTGAAATGAGTCTTCTCTTGAGTTCTTGAAAACTCTTCTCACATTCCTCGTTCCAATCAAATTTTGTATCTTTCCGAGTCAGCTGAGTTAAGGGAGTAGCGATTCGAGAAAACCCTTCTACGAATCTCCGATAATAACCAGCTAAGTCGAGAAAGCTACGTACTTCGCTCACTGATTTAGGTTGCTCCCAGCTTTAAATAGCTTCAATCTTTGTTGGGTCAACAGATATTCCATGACTTGATACTACGTGCCCAAGGAATGATACTTCCTCAAGCCAGAACTCGCATTTCTTCAATTTGGCATAAAGCTTATATTCACGAAGCTTTTGGAGTATCAGCCTCAAGTGTTGCTCATGATCTTCACAGCTTTTGGAATAAATAAGGATGTTATCAATAAATATGACCACAAAGTAATCCAAATATTCCTTGAATACTCGGTTCATCATATCCATGAAGGCAGTAGGAGCATTAGTCAATCCAAAAGACATGACTAGGAATTCATAATGCCCGTACCGATTTCTAAAAGCCGTCTTTGAAATGTCATCGATTCTAATCTTTAATTGGTGATATCCGGAACGAAGATCAATCTTTGAAAAAAATTTGGTGCCTTATAACTGGTCAAACAGGTCATCAATACGTGGCAATGGGTACCTATTTTTGATGGTGACATGATTCAAATCCCGATTATCAATACAAAGTCGCATACTCCCATCTTTCTTCTTCACGAATAGAACAGGAGCACCCCAAGGAGAAGTACGAGGACAAATAAAGCCAATGTCTAACAATTCCTGCAGTTGGGTCTTTAACTCCTGAAGTTCAATAGGAGTCATTCGATATGGGGCTTTGGAAATGGGTTTTGTACCGAGTTTAAGGTCGATACAAAATTCAATTTCACGCTCTGGGGGTAGGCCAGGAAGTTCTTCGGGGAATACGTCAGGAAATTTATTAACAATAGAAATATCATTCAAAACTGACGTATTTTTGTTTAGATCCGTGACATGAGCTAAGAAAGCTTGACATCCATTTTTCAATAAATGAATAGCTTTATGACTTGAGATGACAGTGATTGATTTTAATGGTTTGGTTGCTTGAATTCGCATAATAGGTTGGTTAGGAATATGAAAGCTAACAACCTTACGAAAATAATTAATTTTTGCATGATGAGTAGTTAACCAATCAATCCCTAGAATTATGTCAAATGCAAGTATTTTCAATGAAATAAGATCGACAGGTAATGTGAGGGTACCGATTTGAACTAAACAAGACTTATAAACAATGGATGTAATGAAGGTTTCTCCCAACGGAGTTTCAATAGATAAGTCAAAGTCTAATTTCTCCGGAATCAAATTTAAACGTTGAGTGCAAGTAGGAGAAATAAAGGAATGGGTAGAACCGGTATCAAATAAGGTATAAACTTCACTAGAGTTTATGATAAGCTTACCCGTGATGACCTCGTTCGGGTTCTTTGCTTTCTGGGAGGTCACGACAAATGCTCTCCCTTGCACTACTGGCTTTGACTTTTCTGGGACGTCCTTTGGTGCCTCCATCCTAGCTGAACTTGTCTTCGATGAACGACAAAATTGGGCTAGGTGACCTCTTCCACAATTATAAAATGCTTTGGATGAAAGATCGCTAGATTTAGATCGATGTGTCCCTCCCCTCCGCATTTGAAGCATATGATAGGTGGTCGTTCTCCTTCCTTAACAATGGGTGATGGTACTGACGTCTTTCCATCATTGTTGAATCTCCTCTTCTTGAAATGTCCATTCTTATTATTTTGGCCATGATTATCACTGAAGTGGTTACTATTTCTGGCATGTTGATTCCCTCCATGCTTATTGTCACCGCTTAGATGACTGCTATCACTAGTATTATCATTTTTATGGCTGCTCTCTTTCGGTTGGGTTGACTCATTATCGCGCTCCAATAACTGAGCCCTATTAACAACATCTGAATACAAACACAGTTTATGAGAGATAAGATATTGACGTATCTCAGGTTTCAAACCTCTTAGAAACATTCGTGTCATTGTCTCCTCATTAACAGCCAAATGGGATGCAAACCGGGACAACTCAGTGAACTTGGCTTCGTACTGCGACACGGTCATGTTGTTTTTCTCCAGATTGATGAACTCTACCTTTTTCATGTGACAAATACTTTTGGGAAAGTACTTTTCGTTGAACAATTCTTGGAACTTCTCACAAGTCATCTTTAGTGCAGCAGGTTGAGTACGTTTTACAGATTCCCACAAGTAGTCTGCCTCTACACGCAACATGAAGGTGGAAAAGGGAACCTTTTGTTACTCGGAGCATCCCAAGACATCAAATATTTTGCAGATCTGCTTTATCCACGTCTCTGCCTTAAGTGGTTTTGGCTCTCCAAAAAACTCCGGTGGTCCCAGCTTGAAGCGCTTAGCGATGGTGGACCGTCCGAGAGTTGCCAGTGTTTCCACTTGTGTTTTGGACAGGAGCCGCTCTTGCCTGATGTTGCATGAATTGCATAAAGCCTCTGAACATTCCATCGTTCATCATCTGGTCAGTGTTGTTGTTTGCCTGAGGATTGTTGCCTTCCAGATGCACATTATCCTGATTATTGATCTGTGGAGACTCAACGGGCTCCTGTGCTCCATTAATGTTCTCAACATTCTCGGATGCCATTTTCAAACACTGCCACAAAACAAGGGTTAATTGACATATCACATATTATCCCTATATTCAGACCGACTAATTAAATACCAAATAAACTTAGGTAGGTCATACTAGCGAAGGAATTCCCCGTCTCTCCCCTCCTAGTTCTTGTCTCACATCTCAGCCAGGGATCATATTCCTAAGCTTTGAAACCAACTGTGACGCCCCCAAAATAAGTATACATCACCTATTCTGAGTCACCAAATACATGGTACAAAATTCAAATACAAATTAATTATACAACAGTCGTGTAAAATACGACAAAACATATGCTGTGATTTTTAATACAAATATTGTCATCTAGACAATATCCACACTCAATTGAGTCCTCATTACATTTATTATCACACTATTTAACAGAATAGTGAGGATTACTAATGCTATTATCTGGACCGACACACCGTTCCCCAACTAGTCCCTGCTACGTTCTCATTTCCTGAAGAGAACAATGAAAGCAAAAAGGGTGAGCTCAACTAGCTCAGTAAGAAATATTATGACTAAGATAATGCAGAAGAAATTATCGTTAGCCTTCAACAGTGTTAAACTGATACAATATAACAAACATCAAGTTTAACTGCAGCGGAACAAGCAATCCATTAAAAGAGTCAAGTAAAGAATAAAATCTACTATCTCGTATGATTTAAAAAGGTTTTTCATCACTTTTATCGCTGAGACTCAGCTTAATAAATAATCCACATCATCCCTGCACTACGACCAAGGATATTCATTAGTATCACGACTATAAATTTTCCATGCACTACTGGCCAAGGATATTCGTGTATTCATCAATGGTCATGATCATGCCAACAACTGTCCATCAATGCACTACGGGCCAATGAGGACTTTTACCACATCATTTGTAACATTACGATCATGATTATACCGAATAATCCCTGGTCATAATCATACCAAGTCCATCTATGCACTACAGGCCACAGATGACTTTCAACATAATATAAACATGAGGATGATGACAATGATATAAGAATTCAATAAAACAAGTTCAAGAATTAATTTATCCAGGAACTAATAACGTCCAAATTATCAACATGATACTTCTTTGTAGAGTAAAATTCAAGAATGCTCAGAAGAATATTTCCGTGAAAAGATACTGGATGAAGCGCAAATATCAAGGATATTCCACTAATTTCATGGAGTATAGAAGTCAAAACTTTAACCAACTGAGTATAATAAAGAATGGAATAACAAAAGAAATCACCAGGCATGCGATAGACCACACATACAGGTTATTCCAACTGAATAATAAATAACGGAACCAGGTCAGGCGAGATTCGCACCGACAGGATGTTCCAAAAAAATAATAAATAATGGAACCAAGTCATGCGTAAACGCACAGACAGGATGTTCCAACAGTATAATAAAGAATAGAATAACAAAAGAATTTCACCATGTATGCGGTACTTCGCATAGACAGGTTATTCCAACATAATAATAAAGAATGGAATAACAGAAGAATTTCACCATGTATGCGGTACTTTGCATATAAAGGTTATTCCAACAGAATAATAAGGAATAGAATAACAGAAAAATTTCACCAATTATAGTGTAGTCCCCGTATACAGGTTATTCCAACAAAATAATAAAGAATGGAATAATAGAAGTTCTCTTCATGAATACGAAAGAAATAATACCCCTTACCTTATAAAGAAGAGTACTCCGACGGGTAGGGCGGGGATATACTTGAAGAAACTTGCACTACACTCAAAGCTTTCTTAAACTCTAAAGAAATACGCCAAGATTATAGAAGAAGAATTTCTCTACGTTTTCTCTAGAGTTTGGTGAATTCGTAAGAAATAATGAAGGAATGAGCTTCTATTTATAGAAGAATGGATTGAATAAGTAACTAATTCATGAAAGGTCCAGATTGATTTACTTTTAAATGGGCCGGTCCAGTATTGGTTTACAATAAAATATAATATATTCTATTTATAATCTAATAAAACGAATGACTTTATAAAAGTATTACATTTTATATAAAAAGCTTTTTTACATTTTATTACATTAATAATACTAATAAAAAAACTTCATCATCATTATTATAATTCACACTATTAATCGACTGTGTCGTTCCTGTGAAAGAGGGGCTTTCAATAAGGATTTCTCTCCTATCATGCCATGCAATTAGGTGACAAAACCTCTCCTTGGCGTAACTTCAGACATCGTTAATATTGCAAATAATAATATTAATAACTTCGTCATCTCAATTATAAAATATCGGCAATAATTGAATCAATTAATGTGAGATACTATTCAATAATTACTGAAGCAATAATTGAACAAAACTGAATGACTTCTCACGTAAACATCAATAATCAATACCGTGTGCTACAATGCAACCACACGTATTCTTGTACTTTTTAACACCGGGTGTTTCAACAGTTAACGATAAAACTTCCGCCGTTATTATCATAAAAATATTTTTGTCGTTTTCTCAATCCAACAATAATTATGTTTATGGGGTCCACCAATGATTGTGTCGTCGTACGAATATTCCCTGTTAAAACGAATATTCCCCGACCAATCGAATATTATATAACAACATGCGTACTTTGCAAAATTTATAAATATTACCCACAACTATAACATTATACCAAATTTATTCCATAATATTCAAAAATGATATTTATAGAAAATTCATCTTTATTCATAAAAGTTGGGGTCTTACAAATGGGTGGTGCCGCAGCGCCAACCCTAGGAAGTGGATAGTAAAGAATGTTTATGAGTACAACTTGAACAGTAGCTCAGTAATAATAAATTGAGGAAATTAATAAGATATTGTAAGGTACTTTTAAACCTTATGTATGATGATTAGAGTTAATAACCAATTGAATGTGAACGTAATGTGAATAACGTAATGAAAAGTCGGAACCCATAATAACAGATCTAAGTCAAAATTTAGATTGAGATGAAGGGTAAGATATATTAATATACTTACTTGATTATATGTGACCTAATGTGGTTCGTTATATGATCATGTATTGTAGAGACCTGGAGACTTAAAGTATACGTGTGATAATCAGTAAGCAGACGCTGAAGGCAAGTATTCTAACCCGTGTTCTAGTTCAGTCTGGATAAGTTGTGTAATTGATGTATTCTTTCGCATGATGTTTTGAACGATGAAGTCAAAGCCTATTCTTTCGACTAGACTTATTTTATGATTCCATCAAGCATAATTAATGTTTACCGAGTTATATTGGTGTGGTTTTTAGTTGAAGACAAAGTATGTTAAAAATGTTTTTGTCATTTAACGACAGGCATGTGAGGTTGCCACAACTTAAACGTATACACGTTTAATGAATGTAGTGTTGATCAACATAGAGTACTATGGGCTGATCACCCAGAAGTGCTCGTAAGATATGTCGGACTTACAGACTTAAAGTCGGGTTGTCCTTTTCATAAGAAATTATGAACTGCTCATAGTCTTGAGCCATAATTGATATTCTACTGAATATTGTTGTTGAAAAATGTTTTGAATGAAAAGAAGTGCTATTTTGAATTATCGATAGTACTTCATAACTATTGTTCAGTTATTGGAGATATATGAGTTCTATGTTTCAAGCATGTTGTTTATTAGAATTGTAGTACTTGTTGGGCTAGTCATGCTCACTCTTGCTTGAACCATATGAACACAGCCAAGATCGAGCGGACCGAAGGCTCCGGCAAAGATAAGGGCAAGGCGAAGAAGAACCCTTAGATTACTTTTGTAATAGTGTAGGTAAATATTTGTAATATATTGAATATTATGACATGAACGAATGAATGGGTTATAAAGAACCTGGGGAAGTGTAATATTATTTTGAATATATAGAAGACATATTCGTCCTTATGAGACTTTTCAATTGAATGAATGTGTGAATGGTAGTACCATGTAGCACCATCTATCGGGTTGGAAGATACCCGGATTTGGGGGCATCACTAGTTGGTATCAAAGCATTAGGTTATAAAACTTAAGGGGGGATTAAAAATCTTAAGTCATAACCTTAAGAGAAGTCAAAGAAGTACAAGAAGAAAATAACCTTATAAAAATGCATTATGATTATGTTATGTGTTTTTATTATTCTACTGACGTGTACTAATCAACTTAATTGTTTTGTGTAGATGTCAGGAGTAAATGGTATGCAGTTAGATGGACAGACAGTTACTAAAGAATCAGTGAACCAAGTAGAGGTCATACCGAACCCCATAGCAGCAGATCTGGAGGTAGTAGTTATTGAGTCTGGAGACTCAGATGATGCTGACTTCATGTCAGTATTCAATGGGATGATAGAGGAAGAAGTACAGACAGTGTCCTTTAATCCAGTAGCTATAGCAGCGAAGATAGCTCCTGGGGGGTCAATGATGTCTCTGTTTATGTCAGTATTGGATAGAAATATCCATTACTGTCAGGAGGTCAAAGAGCTGAAGACAGAGCTCCAAATGGTTATAGAGGACAAGACCGATGTCGAGTCCATGTGGGAGCAGGAACATGATGAGAGGATTTTGGTTAAGGACAAAGTCCACGAGTTAAAGCATGAGGTCTTTGAGCTCAAGGAGAAGCTAAAGACCAAACATCAGAAGATAGGGAGAATGTCCTATATACATAGGAGTTCTCACATAGATTTCCAGTAGCAGGTAGCTGGTTATCCTGTAGAGGCGGGGCAGACACGACATACTATTAGACGTGATATCATTGTCAGACTTGCCAAGGCAGATTTCGAGAATGCCTTGAGGCAGATGTAATCTAGTAGTAGCTAGAGTAGTTTAGGAATGTAAATATTTTGTAATTAGTAGTGACGTAAAGCCCTCTTGGTATAGTAAAGGGTAGTCTTTTGTAGATCCCAATTTTTGAAAAGTGATAGCGAGAAAGTAATGTAATCAGCTTAGGCAGTGTAATGTAACCGATGTAGTATTATACTATAAAGAAAGAATATAAGCCTTTTTATGGAAAATAATGAGTAATGGATGTTGAAGTTATTGTTTGATATCGAATAATAACTAATAAAGAAAAGAATAATAACGAAATATGCTTATTGTATCAGCAAAATGCCGCTGAGAAGAGTACAACGTAACCAAGGAGCGAATATGAATCATTGGGAGGAGGTCAAGTTAACTTGACGCACGAGGAGTTTGTTAACCTATTAATAATGCCTTTAATAGAACAGGGCTAATATCCTCAGAATCCGTGGAGAAAGACGAGCTACTACCTTTAAGGATTTCAAGAGCGTGGGTCCGCCGAAGTTCAAAGGAACAATGGACCCTATTGAAGCCCAAACATGGGTGAAGGAAATAGAGAAGGCATTTGTAATAGCAAATGTCAACGAGGCCCAAAAGGTTGCCTTTGCAACCTATATGATGAAGGGAGAGGCCAACTTTTGGTGGGAAGCCAATCAGGCTAGGGCCGGGATAGCGAATCTGACGTGAGAGAGGTTCAAAGAGATATTTTTTGAGAACTACTTCCAACGAGCATGCAAGGGAGGATGGAGATGAGGTTTCTTAAGTTAAAATAAGGGGACATGTCAGTTCCCCAATACGCCACCAAGTTTAATGAACTGGCGAGGTTCGCTCCACATCAAGTGGATACTGAGGTAAGGAAAGCGCGATGGTTCGAGCAGGGCTTGAAACCCTGGCTCTATAACCGTATTTCGATATTCCAAAGTACTTCTTTTGGAACCATTTTAGAGAAGGCGATAATCGCCGAGGGTGGTAGTGAGGCTCTGAGTCAATACCACAAAGAAAAAAAAGAGTAAGGGTAAAGTAGATGGTGGAATAAAGATTGAGGGAGCCAGTGGTAGTGGCGAGGGTCAGAAGAGGAAGGTATTTAGCTCTAGGAATACCAAAGTGAAGCAAGGAGAACCGAAGAGGAGGATGGAGGCCTATAAGACCTGTGGGAAGACTCACTTAGGAGTCTGTCTCAAGGGGAAGGTTGTCTGTTACAATTGTGGACAGGAGGGGCACATTGCACCTAATTGTCCGAGTCCGAAGAAGAACCATGGATGCTTTGTGTGTGGGTCAACCGACCACATGGCAAAGAACTTCCCGAAGAAGGGGACGGACGGGAACCGGGGCACTAATAGTGGTAAGTTAGCTATTAGTGGACTAGCGCAGCCGGGTAGGCCGATGGGTCGTACCTTTAACATGACAGTCCAAGATGCAGTTGCATCAGGGGACGTCGTCGCAAGTATTATTCCGATCAACGACATAAATGCTTACGTGCTGTTTGATTCGGGTGCTACTTATTCGTTTATAGCATGCGATTTTGCTAGACGATTAGGATTACATCCCGAAAAGTTGCCTATACCTTTAAATATTAAGGTAGCAAACGAAGAAATAATTCCTGTTGAAGATGTTCATAGGAGTTGTTGCATAGATATACGGGGTTGTAAATTATCGGTAGATTTGTTACTGATAAAGTTAGGAGAATTCGACGTAATTCTCGGAATGGATTGGTTAGTGAACCATGGGATAATTATAGATTGTCAAAAGAAATGTGTGAACATTAAATCGTTAAGACAACCTCGGGTAGTATTTTACGGGAATAGATCGTCGGGACGTTCGTGCTGTCTAACCATTACACAAACTAGGAAATTACTGAGGAAGAGATGCGTAGGCTATCTGTGCCATGTTGTTGATACCCAAAGAGTGGTAGCAACCATGGAACAAATACCTATAGTGAGAGAATTCGCTGACATATTTTCGAGTGAATTGTTGGGTTTTCAACCGAATAGGGAGACATAGTTTGTAATAGACATTGTGCCAGGAGCGGCACCAATTTCCAGGGCACCGTATCGTATGGCGCCAATGGAGATGAAGGAGTTGATGGTGCAGTTGCAAGAACTATTAGACAGAAAGTACATTCAACCGAGTGTTTCGCCGTAGGGAGCACCGGTACTGTTTGTTAAGAAGAGGGATGGATCGTTAAGACTTTGTATCGACTACCAAGAGTTAAACAAGTTAACAATAAAGAATAAAAATCCATTGCCCAGGATCGATGATCTCTTTGATCAGTTGAAAGGGGCTAAGTATTTTTTGAAAATAGATTTCAGAACGGGGTATCACCAGTTGAAGGTTAGGAAAGAGGACGTACCAAAGATAGCATTAAGGACTCGTTATGGTCATTACGAGTTTCTGGTGATGTCATTTGGGTTGACAAATGCACCAACTGCATTTATGGATATGATGAACAGAGTGTTCAAATAATATTTGGACAAGTTCGTCGTGGTGTTTATCGATGATATTCTAGTCAATTCTAAGACGCCAGAAGATCATGCTGAACACCTAAGATTAGTTTTGGAGACACTAAGGAAGGAGAAGTTATATGCGAAATTCACTAAGTGTGAATTTTGGTTGGAGAAGGTACAATTTTTGGGTCATGTCATTGACCATGAGGGAATTTCAATAGATCCAGCGGAGGTGGAAGCCGTGATGAATTGGGAACAACCGAAAATTCCGACAGAGGTGTGGAGTTTCCTAGGGTTAGCGGGTTATTATCGGAGATTCATCTAGGATTTTTTGAAGATAGCTACTTTGTTGACTAACTTGACAAGGAAGACGGTGAAATGCGCGTGGACTGATAAGTGTGAGGACAGTTTTCAAGAACTGAAGAAGAGGTTGAGTGAAGCGCCTGTTTTGTCATTACCCGATGACACAGGAAATTTTGTAGTTTATAGCGATGCTTCACATAGAGGACTTGGTTGCGTGCTCATGCAGCATGACAAGGTCATTGCGTATGCATCTAGGCAATTGAAGGATTATGAGAAAGTTTATCCTACTCATGATCTGGAACAGGCCGCAGTAGTTTTTGCTCTAAAGATATGGGGACATTACCTTTATGGAGAAAATGTGAGATATATACGGACCACAAGAGTCAAAAATATATCTTCACACAGAAGGAGTTGAATATGAGGCAGAGGAGATAGTTGGAATTGATAAAGGATTACAACTGTGAAATCCTGTATCACCCTGGAAAAGCTAATGTAGTTGTCGACGCCTTAAGTAGGAAGGGTTTGGAAAAGTTATCTTTGTTAACGGCTCAAACTGAGTTAATAACAGAGATGGAATTGGAAGTGAAGCTGCCAAGTGAAGTAGGAGAAAAATTCTGTTTGCGATGGAGATGCAATCTACCATCGTAGAGAGAGTTAAAGAGGTAAAACTCAGAACTGATGAGTGTGACCGGATGAAGGAGCGGCTGGCCAATGAAAAAGATATTAAGTATAGTCTTGATAATGAGGGATTATTAAGATTTGAAGGAAGAATTTGGGTTCCGAATGAGACGGAATTAAAGGAGCAGGTATTACAAGAGGTTCATAGTTCGAGATTTTCGATTCATCCTGGCAGCACTAAGATGTATCAAGACCTTCGACAGAGTTTTTGGTGGCCAAACATGAAGAGAGAGATAGCAGAGTACGTAAGTAGGTGCTTGACTTGCCATAAATTTAAGGCCGAACATCAACGACCAAGTGGCTTGTTAAAGTCATTGGAAATTCTGAAGTGGAAGTGGGAAAATATCACGATGGATTTTGTGGTGGGACTTCCGACTACAACGAAAGGGTATGATGCGATTTGGGTAATAGTGGACCGATTGACGAAGTCGGCTCACTTTTTGCCAATTAGGGTTAAGTATAACTTAGATCAGTTAGCTAGACTCTATGTTAAGGAAATAATTTCCAGACATAGAGTACCGGTATCGATTGTGTCAGATCGTGATCCACGATTCACATCGAACTTTTGGAGGAGTCTACAAGAGCAGTTAGGAATGCAGTTGAAACTGAGTACAGCGTATCATCCACAAACGGATGGACGGAGCGAGAGAACAATTCAGACGTTAGAAGATATGCTAAGATCTTACGTCATGGATTTCAAGGGTAGTTAGGATGATCATCTACCATTAGTGGAGTTTGTGTATAACAATAGTTATCATGCAAGCATAGGTATGCCGCCTTACGAAGCTTTGTATAGGAGGAAATGTAGGACACCACTGTATTAGGATGACGTAGGAGAACGCCGAATGTTGGGACCAGAATTGGTGCAACAGACAATGGACATTGTCAAGAAGATACAAATGCGTCTTCTAGCAGCTCAAGACAAACAAAAGAAGTTTACGGATCCGCACAGAGAGAATATAGAATTTGAAGTAGGTTCGTACGTATTTCTAAAAGTATCTCCCTGGAAAGGAAAGATACGTTTTGGAAGAAGGGAAAGTTAAGTCCGAGGTTCATAGGACCTTTTGAGGTATTAAAACGAGTGGGTGAGATCGCTTACATGATAGCATTACCTCCAGACCTAGAACGAATACATAATGTATTTCACATATCCGTGTTACGTCCTTATAAGCCAGATTATAAACACGTGATAGAATATGAACCTATTCATATCGAGAAGGACTTAACGTACGATGAAACGCCGATTCAAATTGTCGATAGAAAAGAACAAGTTCTGCGGAATAAAGTCATACCTTCCGTGAAGGGGATATGGAAGAACCACGATGCAGAAGAAGCAACGTGGGAGTTAGAAGAAATGATGAAAAAGAATTACCCTCAATTATTTGTGTAATTTTTTTTATATATAGCGAGATTCTGGGGACAGAATCCTTATAAGGGGGAGAGAGTGTAACGCCCCGAAAAATTGAACCTTTGTAAATACTTTTATTAATGAATAAAAAAATATTATTTATTATTATTACGTGTTGATAAGATGAATGCCGTTCTATAACCTAAAAACGTCGAAACGTCGTAGTATTTTAACTACGTGAATGAATTAAAGTGTTTGAATTTCTAAGACGAAAATAAAAGCTGTAAGACCCCAACTTATTATAAATAAAATTAAATTTTCCTCTATTCATTATTCTAAATTAATAAGGATTAATTTGATATAATGCTTTGGTTATGGGTGAAATGTGCAAATTTTACAAAATAAGCAAGTGGTTATAAAATATTCATTTTCGTTGGGAATATTCGTTTTGGTCGTCGTGGAATATTCTTTTTTTAGAATATCCATAATGACTTGCTTGATCCATTGTGGGCCCCATAATGTAATAATCAGGATGAAGAAAAAGACAAAGTATGAGTTTTTATGAATAACGACGTAATTGTTATCGTTAAAACTGTTGGAATACCCGATGGTTAAAATACAGTAATACGCGTGGTTGCACAGTATTGTTGAATTATTGATTCTTACGTAAGAAGACACTACTCAATAATTGTTACAGTAGTTACTGTTCAATATTTTATTTTACTGTTTCAATAATTGTTGCGTTGATAGTTTATATTATTGTTGTTTCAATAATTGTCATTGCACAGTATTTCCCATTATTAGATCAATAATTCATATTATTTGAATAATATTATTAGATAACATTATTGGCAATGTCTAGAAAGTTCTGTCAAGGAGAGGTTTGGTCACCTAATTGTGCGCCAGTAATGAGAAATCCTTATTGGAAAGCCCCCTCTTTCCTGGGAACTGCCTGGTTGTCATAAGTGTGATTCTGTAATATTATTTGTGAATAATTAATTATTAATTTATATGATAAGGAAATATTTATTTGATATAATTGATGGATATATTTATTTTATGTGGATATAATTGAAGGAATTAATGTTGAGGTGTTTTATCAGTATTTTGTCGGAAGGGAAGTATTCAAAATCACCCGTTTATGGATTTTGGATATTTTCTGTTTTGAATTTGGAAAAACTCAAAGCTACAAAGTTGTAGAGAATTCAATTTCATGCGAAATGGATATAAAATTCGTATTTTTCTGATAAACGGGCTATTTTCTATGAATTCTTGAAGTTTCAAAAAATAAAATGATTTTTTATTAAATTTATGGGTGGGACCCACTTTTGGTTGGTGTTAATAACATGTGGGCTGCTGAAATTTCAGAAATGAGGGGTTGATGGCTTTCAAAGGATGCGTAGATAAAATGAGAATAAATAATATTAATTTATTATTTTAGTCTCCTATGGCGTTCTAGCATTTTCCTATAAATAGACGCTTAGGTTAGAATTGAAAATCACACCAGAAACAAGTTTTCTTTCTCTCTAGATTCTCGAGCGTATTTTTGTGAGTATTTTGATACTTTGAGAGTTGCTTTTTGGTACAAGTTTCCTTCAGCTTTCTATCCGATATTCTAATTAGAAGTACCGTTATTTTGAGGTAAGGGATGTTATTTTCTTCATATATGATATTATTTCTTTCAATATCATTATGCCGAAGTATTGATCTGAACTTTTTAATCAAATTTGGAACTTTTTGTGTCGGGTTACTATTCACGTATACGGCACTATTCACAAATACGGCACTATTCACCGAAAAATAAAATTTTTCTTTTTTGTCCAAGATGTCTATTATGGTTACTATCTTTGATTGTATCCATGTTTTGATCTTTATTTTTGAATTCTGCTTCAAAATTGGTTATTATGGAGTATTATTGATCTTGGATAAACTGTTATACGAATCCCTAATATTTGTTCTTCTGTCTCACTAGATTCGTTTTCTTTAAAATATTTTTCATCATCCTCAATCCTAAATGATGATATTACGGAATATCTTTGGCCTGTAGTGCAAAGATGAATGATTAACTGATGAATATCTTTGGCCGTAGTGCAAACATGAATGTGTGTTGAGATGAACATGACCCAATCGGTGATATAAATGAATATCTTTGGCCCAGTAGTGCAAAGATGAATATTTGATTAAAGATGTATATTGATTGATGTTATAGGGATAAAATATTGATGATGGACTTTTAAATCTTAGAAGATAGTAGAATTCATTCTCTACGTGACTTTTCTAATGGATTGTTGTTTCCGCTGCATTTGTTGATCTAAAACTTGTTGTCTATTATATTCTATCGATTTTTCCTGTTGAAGACTAATGATAATTTGTTGTATATTATCTTAGTCATAATATTCTTTATTGGGCTAGTTGAGCTCACCCTTTTCCTTTTGTTCCATTTTTCTTCTCGGGAGGTAAGAACATAGCAGGATCGAGTCGGGGTATGGAGTGATGGTTCTAGAAAGATGTTTTAGCAGTCCTCACTATTTCTATAAAATAGTATATGAATAATTGTAATGAGGACTTATTTGAGTGTTGATATTGTCTATAAGACAATATTTGTATTTAAACTCACAGTATGTGTTGTCGTATTTTGCACGACAATTATATTATTGAAGTTGTAGTTTACTTTTTGTACCATGTACTTGGCGACTCAGAATGGGTGTTGTATACCTATTTTTGGGGCGTCACAGTTGGTATCAAAGCTTAGGGATATGGTCTCTGGCGGAGATCGGGGAATAAAACTAGGAGGGGAGAGATGAGTAAATCCTTCGCTAGTGTGTCCTATCTAAGCTTATTTTTTGGTCAGTCATAATATAAGGATATTATGTGATATGTTAATTTGTTTAATTAACCCCTGTTTTATGGCAGTTTTTAAGAATGGCAGCTGAGAACGTTAACAATGGAGTCTATGAGACTGTGGAACAACCTTTGATTACCAACCAAGAGAACGTGCAACAGGAAGGCAATATTCCTCATGTAAACAACACTACCGAGCAAACAATGAATGATGCGATGTTTAAAAGCTTTTTACAGTTCATGCAAAATCAGACGAGGGAGACTCGTGTACAAAATACGGGTGGAAATGATAGCAACGCGCGGTTTGTCACAGCCAAGTAGTTCAAGGAGTTGGGACCACCAGATTTCTGGGGAAAGCCCGATCCGATTAAGGCGGAAACGTGGGTTAAATAAATGACCAAGATATTCGATGTCTTGGGTTGCACGGAGGAATAAAAGGTTTCATTCGCCACCTTTATGTTCCGTGGTAAGGTAGATTACTGGTGGGAATCTGTGAAGTGTACCCAGCCAGCCGCACTCAACATGTCTTGGGAAAAATTTTAGAAACTGTTCAATGACAAGTACTTTCCGAAAGTATTCGTCAATATGAGGGGGTAGAGTTTATTAGATCGAATAGAACAACATGACGGTGTCCCAAAGACGAGGCGAAGTTCATGAGTTATCCAGTTTGCACCTCATTTGGTAGAAAATGAGGAACGATGACGCTGGATGTTTTCGAGAGGTCTAAAACCCGAGATTCGCCAATACCTTATCTCTCATAAATTTTCTCTCGTATTCAGATGTTGTCAATGAGGCTCAATTATTAGAGCAAGATAATGAGTATACTCAACCGAGGGACCACAACTGTGGTCATACCGGGGTGACAACAAATCATCGTATGATGATAACAAACGAGGAGGGAAAATACGGACAAAGCGGTAACCACTCTGGGGTAATCGTGGCCATGATAATAGGAGAGGTGAGTCAGTGGAAATTTCGTAAAGAGGAGATTCAACAATGATGGAAAGACATCGCCAGCAGACATCAAGACCAACAACAAATTCTAGGGGAGGAGATCGACCGCCAGTTAGATGTTACAAATGCGGGAAAGAGGGACATATCAGCCCAAACTGTCCACAACAATCCAAGGTATGTTATAACTGTGGAAAGGAGGGCCATATAGCTCGAGACTACTCTGTAGCAAAACCAAGTTCAGTAGGGATGGTGACTCCAAAGGCTGTCCCGGATAAGTCAAAATCAGCGGTTCCTGGAAGAGCGTTTGTCATAACTGGCCAAAACGTGAGGAACCCGAACGAGGTGATCACGGGTAAGCTAATCTTGAATTCTTGCAAAGTTTATACCTTATTAGATACCGGTTCTACCCATTCTTTTATCTCTCTTGCTTGTGCTCAACGTTTAAACTTGACTCCGGAGAAATTGGACTTTGATTTATCTATTGAAACTCCGTTGGGTGAAACCTTCGTTACATCTATAGTTTATAAATCTTGCTTAATCCAAGTTGGCACTATCACATTACTTGTTGATCTTATCTCTTTAAAGATACTTGCTTTTGATGTGATTTTAGGAATTGATTGGTTAACCACTCATCATGCCAAAATTGATTATTTTTGTAAGGTTGTTAGTTTTCATATTCCTAACCAATATGTCATACGAATTCAAACAACTAAACCACTAAAATCAGTCACCATCATATCAAGCCACAAAGCTATTCATTTATTGAAAAATGGATGCCAAGCTTTCTTAGCCCATGTTACGGATTTGAACAAAGACAAGTCAGATTTGAATAATATTTCTGTGGTTAGAGAATTTCCTGATGTATTTCCTGAAGAACTTCCCGGTCTAACCCCAGAACGTGATATTAAATTCTTTATTGATCTTGAACCGGGTACAAAACCCATTTCTAAAATCTTTTATCAAATGGCTACTATTGAACTTCAGGAGTTAAAAACCCAAGTACAAAAGTTGGTACCCGAGCCTCTATCTGGTGACTTCCTTTGTGGAATGCACCAAAGCCAGACTCTCCGTGGGGAACTCTATATTTGTGTGGTGGTAAAACGATAGGTGCCATTGTGACGTGCAATCCAAGATTGGGATATAAATCACTTATGAAAGCAACTAAAGTCAGTAATCTAAATATCTAGCTTTCTAGGCTTAATTGGTTACTATCGGAGATTCGTGGAAGGACTTTCTCGAATCGCTACTCCGTTAACTTAGCTGACTCGGAAAGATACAAAGTTTATATGGAGCGAGGAATGCGAGAAGATTTTCTAAGAGTTCAAGAGGCGACTCATTTCGGCACTTGTTCTGACCATACCATCCTAGAAAAGCGAACATGGTAGCTGACGCATTGAGTAAAAGATCGTACGCAAGTACGAGTGCGATATTGTTGAACACAAAGACCTATTTTGTATAATTTACAAACGACAGAGATAGAGTTAAAGACTCTAGGGACCCACGTGATGATGGAGAATATACGAGTAGAACTGACTTTAATCGATAAAGTTAAAGCTGCTCAAGCTACGGACCTAGGGCTGATGCATATGAAGAAGAAAGTGCAAGAAGGAGCTATTCCAGAAGCAAGAATCGATAAAGAAGGAATACTTCGAGTCAACTCTAGACTTTGTGTTCCTAACGATTTTGACTTGAAGCATAGAATCATGATGGAGGCACACAACACCCGTTTACAATCCATCCTAGGAGTACCAAAATGTATCATGATATTCGACATATATTTTGGTGGAACAATATGAAGAGAGAGATCGAGGAGTTTATCTCGAGGTGTTTAACTTGTCAACGTGTAAAGGCGGAGCATCAAGTACAAAAAGGGTCCATTGCAACCACTTGAGATTCCGAAATGGAAGTGGGAACACATTACTATGGATTTTTTTACAGGTCTTGCCAAAGTTTTTCAAGGCATAGATACGATTTGGGTTATTATTGATAGATTAACTAAGTCTGCTCATTTCTTGCCGATACGTGAGACTTATTCCCTTGAACATCTTGCTTGTATATATGTGAACGAGATTGTGCGATTGCATGGCATGCTAGTATCCATAGTTTCGGATCGTGGCCCAAGATTCAGTTCACGATTTTGGGTTAGCTTGCAGAAAGCTATGGGCACGGATTTACGATTCAGTTCAGTATACCATCCTCAAATGGACAGGCAATCGAAAAGGACTATTCAAACCCTTGAAGATCTATTAAGACTATGCGTCCTAGATTTCAAAGGAATTTGGGATAAGTACTTGCCACTGGTGGAATTCTCCTACAACAACAGTTATCAAGCAAGTATAGGCATGGCTCCATTTGAGGCGTTCTATGGACGAAAGTGTCGTTCTCCAGTATGCTGGGATGAGGTAGGTGAAGCAACGTTGTTGGGACCAGAATTAGTACGCATGACTACAAAAAAGATTCAAATGATCCGGCAACGTATAAAGACCTCACAAGATCGACAAAAGAGTTATACTGATCTTCATCGAAAGGACGTGGAGTTTAATATTGGAGATCATGTATTATTACGTATTGCTCCATGGAAGGGAGTAACAAGATTCGGGAAGAGAGAAAAGTTCAATCCATGATTTATTGGTCCATTTCAGATTCTTAACCGAGTAGGAAATGTGGCCTATAGACTCGCATTACCTCCAAGTATATCTCGTGTTCATAATGTTTTCCACATATCTATGCTTCGTAAATATGTGAAAGACCCGAACCATATTATTGAGTTAGAACCAGACGAGATAGCCGAAGATTTAACGTACGAGGAGGTACCTGTTAAAATCTTGGATAGGAAAGAACATGTCCTACGCACCAAGGTTATACCACAAGTTAAGGTTTTATAGAGGAACCATGCTATTGAAGAAATGACCTGGGAGTTGGAATCGGAAATGAAAGCGAGGTGCCCTCATCTATTCGAAACGCCAGGTACATACGTCAATTTCGAGGATGAAATTTTATAAGGAGGGGAGGTTGTAAGACCCCAACTTATTATAAATAAAATTGAATTTTCCTCTATTCATTATTCTAAATTAATAAAGGTTAATTTGATATAATGCTTTGGTTATGGGTGAAATGTGCAAATTTTACAAAATAAGCAAGTGGTTATAAAATATTTATTTCTGTCGGGGAATATTCGTTTGGTCGTGGAATATTCTTTTTATCGGGAATATCCGCATTTATTTGGCATGTTGATCAATTGTGGGCCCTATAACGGAATAAACGCATCGGATGAAGAAAACGATAAAGTATGAGTTTTTATGAATAACGACATAATTGTTACCGTTAACACTATTTTAATACCCGGTGGTTAAAATACTGAGAATACGCTGGTCGCATGGTAGTACCTGGTTGCAGTATTGTTGAATTATTGATTCTTACGTAAGAAGACACTACTCAATAATTGTTACGAAGAGTTCTTCGCTCAATATTTTATTTTATTGATTCAATAATTGTTGCGTTGATAGTTTATATTATTGTTGTTTCAATAATTGTCATATCTTAAAGATTTCCATTATCGGATCAATAATTCATATTATTTGAATAATATTATTAGATAGCATTATTGGCAATGTCTAGAAAGTTCTATCAAGGAGAGGTTTGGTCACCATCTAATTGCTACCAAGAAGGAGAAATCCTTATTGGAAAGCCCCTCATTCCTGAAGCTACTGATCATATAAGTGTGATTTCAGTAATATTATTTGTGAATAATTA
Source organism: Panax quinquefolius (assembly GCA_020205615.1). NCBI lineage: Eukaryota > Viridiplantae > Streptophyta > Magnoliopsida > Apiales > Araliaceae > Panax > Panax quinquefolius. The sequence goes on from CM035152.1 coordinate 138,252,833, forward strand.
ATTATTGATTTATATGATAAGGAAATATTTATTTGATATAATTGATGGATATATTTATTTTATGTGGATATAATTGAAGGAATTAATGTTAAGGTGTTTTATCAGTATTTTGTTGGAAGGGAAGTATTAAAAATCACCCGTTTATGGATTTTGGATATTTTCTGTTTTGAATTTGGAAAAACTCAAAGCTACAAAGTTGTAGAGAATTCAATTTCATACGAAATGGACATAAAATTTGTATTTTTCTGATAAACGGGCTATTTTCTATGAATTGTTAAAGTTTCAAAAAATAAAATGATTTTTATTAAATTTATGGGTGGGACCCACTTTTGGTTGGTGTTAATAACATGTGGGCTGCTGAAATTTCAGAAATGAGGGCTGATGGCTTTCAAAGCATACATAGAAAAAAAGATAATAAATAATATTATTTTATTATTTTAGTCTCCTATGGCGTTCTAGCATTTTCCTATAAATAGACGCTTAGGTTAGAATTGAAAATCACACCAGAAATAAATTTTCTTTCTCTCTAGATTCTCAAGCGTACTTTTGTGAGTATTTTGATACTTTGAGAGTTGTTGTTCGGTACAAGTTTTCTTCGGCTTTCTATCCGATATTCTGATCAGAAGTACCGTTATTTTGAGGTAAGGGATGTTATTTTCTTCATATATGATATTATTTCTTTCAATATCATTATGCCGAAGTATTGATCTGAACTTTTTAATCAAATTTGGAACTTTTTGTGTCGGGGTTACTATTCACGATATCAAGACTATTCACGATATCTGACTATTCACTTAATATGGCACTATTCACCGAAAAATAAAATTTTTCCTTTTTGTCCAAGATGTCTATTATGGTTACTATCTTTGATTGTATCCATGTTTTGATCTTTATTTTTGAATTCTGCTTCAAAATTGGTTATTATGGAGTATTATTGATCTTGGATAAACTGTTATATGAATCCCTAATATTTGTTCTTCTGTCTCACTGGATTCGTTTTCTTTAAAATATTTTTCATCATCCTCAGTTCTAAATGATGATATTACGGAATATCTTTAGCCTGTAGTGCAAAGATGAATGATTAACTGATGACTATCTTTGGTCGTAGTGCAAAGATAAACAGGTGTTGAGATGAACATGACCGACTGGTGATATAAATGAATATCTTTGGCCTGTAGTGCAAAGATGAATATTTGATTAAAGGTGTATATTGATTGAAGTTACAGGGATAAAATATTGATGATGGACTTTTAAATCTTAGAAGATGGTAGAATTCATTCTCTACGTGACTCTTCTAATGGATTGTTGTTTCTGCTGCATTTGTTAATCTAAAACTTGTTATCTATTATATTCTATCAGATTTTTCCCTATTGAAGACTAATGATAATTTGTTGTATATTATCTTAGTCATAATATTCTTTACTTGGGCTAGTTGTGTTAGAGTTTATGCCCAGAGGCCAATTATTTGATATAATTGCTTAACGTTTTGATATTATATTTGATTGAATAAATGAATGATTTTATTATGGTTTTATTTACTGCGTTATATAATTGTTAACATAATAAAATTTCTTAGAATAGTGATAAAACGTAATTTAAAATGGAATTAATTTAAATTTCAAGGATTTAAATATATTAATATGATTAATAGTATTTAAATCATTTAATTTAAATTAAAAGGATAATTTTATATATATGTATATTAATTAAGTAAGACTTAATTAATATATATATATATATATATATATATATAAATTGGATTTTATTAAAATACATTTTTGATTAATCCCTTTTAACTACTATATATATGATATAGTAGCCACTTAGGTAATATGATAACATCATAACCCTAGCCGCTCTTAGAGAGAGACTAGAGAAAGCAGTTCTAAAATCCATTCCTTTTGGTGGCTAGTACCTGCAGATTGTTCATCGCAGATCATTTACTCGTCATGCATGCTCGTTAAGTGTGGATACCGTAGAGGCGCGATTCGTTTGGATTGCGTTGGAGATTTGAGCGCATCAATTTTAGAAGCATTTTCATATTCGGTATAATTTCTAACCACTGAATTAATTATTTTCGCATGGATCCTTTTTAGGGTTTCAGAAATTGCTTTAAATTGTTCTATTTCCGCTGCGTTTTATGTGCCGAATCCCTGCAGTGGTATCAGAGCTACTTGCGAAACGATTAATTCAGATAACATGTTTAATTGTTTTTGATATATATGGTATGTGATGATACAATTTTACCGATCTGAAATTGATTATATTGTTTTCGATATATATGATATATGATGATACAATTTTACCGAACTGTTAATTGAGTATATGATATTCTGTAATCGACATATTTTGATATTATAAATATTAGTAATAGATATGCATGTATATGATGTTCTGTTAATTGAGTATATGATATTCTGTAATCGACATATTCTGGTATTATGAATATCAGTAATAGATATGCATGTATATGATGTTCTGTTAATTGTATCTTATATGGCATAATAATGATGATTCATTTGGATTCACCGCTGGGGAGACCCCCTGGACCCCGTAAAGAAGCATTTATGGTCGTGACCCCAATTTGTTATATATATTTTTCTTTAATTTTATATAAACTGTTATATGCTTATTGTGATATGCATGGTGCACAGTTATGGCCTTTTGACCCATAGGTTAGTGGTTTTGGTTTTGAAATACGGCTTGCATGTCGTGCCTTTCTATAAATTCTAATGTAAAATTCTCTTCTCATCTAAATCCCCTCGAATGTAACTCGAGGTTTCTTTATGTCATGTAATAATCAGAATCGATGAAGTTGAAAAGATGAAGGACACAATGGAAAGATGATGATGGAGAGGAGGCACATGCTTGAGGAAGATCCAAGGAAGCTATTTATTTTAAGATCTTTACCACCTTAGATTGACCTTCAATCTTTCATTAGCTTGAAAAGATTGATGATTGGATTGGGCCATAACTGTGACACATTTAATTTTTCACTTTATTTATGCTTGTATGCGATATGATATGATAAATAATGTGCATGCTTAATAAGATTAAAATTGGTGAGATCTAAATTTATTAATAAAATCCCTCATTAAATTATTAAGTCTAAATCAGATGCTTTCCAATGAATAACACTCATCAAGACCTTGATCAATAGATGTAGGTTTGCCAAAGCAAAGTACCCTATTTATCTAGGTAAGATGCGATAGGATAATTGTGATATCCAAACTGTTAAAATCATTGGGCCCAACTTAACTAAGTTATCTCAATAGGATTGTGGACTTAGAGGCATAGAGTTTGGTAGGTACCATTAGATGGACTAGAAACAATTGTTATTTACCAAACTATCCAGGAGTTATATATGATATAATTGACAAAAAGAGTTGTCTACCTAAATAATTGTGTTTTAAGAGATTAGCCAAAGCTAACTTAGGGCATAATGAAATATGGATCTTGGCTCACTAGAAAGATTTAATTGAAAAATGCTTTCCGAATTAATGGTGAGGGCTATTAATTTGAATAAAATAGTGGGAGGTATATTTTGAATGTACTATTATGAATTACATAATATCAACTCTGCAATTTGACTTATTATTTTTTTTGCACTTATAAATTGTAGATATCAATGGCAAACAACAATAATACAAGTAGTCTTTCTCTACGATTAGTCCTTGAGAAGGACAAGCTGAGTGGAATTAATTTCCTTGACTGGCATAAGAACTTGAAGATTGTCCTCAAACAAGAGCGCAAGCTATATGTCATTGAAAAGCCCATTCCTGCTACACCAGCTGATACTGCACCACGTCCGGAGCATAATGCTTACAAGAAGCATCAAGATGATGCTCTGGACGTGAGTTGTCTCATGCTAGCAACCATGAACGCTGAGCTTCGTATAAACATGAGTTGATGGATGCTTATGAGATAATCGAGCATCTCAAGAAATTGTTCGAAGGGCATGCTCGACAGGAGAGGTATGATACAAGCAAGGCATTGTATCACTGCAAAATGGGTGAACGTGATCCAGTTGGTCTACATGTGCTGAAAAGGATTGGGTATATTGAGTGCCTTGATAGGTTGGGTTTTCCAATCACTCCGGAGGCCCAAACAGATCTTGTTTTGCAATCCTCGAGCAAAGAGCCTATTCTCAATTTGTCATGAATTATCTTATAAATGAAATTGTGAAACCCCTCATCGAGTTGTTGAGCATGTTAAGGCGCCGAGAACAACATGAAAAAGGCAGGACCCGCTCCCATAATGATGGTGCAAAAGGGGAATGCTAAGGGAAAATGGAATGGCAAGAAGAAGATAGGATCTAATTCTGGTGCCAAACCTAAATCCAAAACTGAACAAGCTTTAAAACCTAAAGGTGGGGTGGCTAAAGAAGGTGATTGTCACTTTTGTGGAAAACCTGGACACTGGAAGAGGAATTGTCTTGCTTATTTGGAAGAAGTGAAGAAAAAGAAAGGTAGTGGGACTTCTGATTCAGGTATATATGTTATAGAAGTTAACTTGTCTACTTCTACATCATGGGTATTAGATACTGGATGTGGTTCTCACATTTGTGTTAATGTGCAGGAACTCCGAAGAAGTAGGACTTTGGCAAAAGGAGAGGTTGACCTACGTGTTGGGAATGGAACAAGAGTTGTTGCACTGGCCGTAGGAACTTATCATTTATCTTTGCCCTCTGGGCTAGTTTTAGAATTAGAAGATTGTTATTTTGTGCCTGCTATAAGCAAAAACATTATTTCTATTTCTTGTTTGGACAAGAAAGGTTTTTCATTTATAATAAAGAACAACCGTTGTTCGTTTTACTTAAATGATATATGTTATGGTGTTGCACAATTGTTTAATGGTCTTTATATTCTTGATTTGGAAATGCATATCTATAACATAAATATAAAATGATTTAAATCAAATGATTCAAATCCAATATATCTCTGGCACTGTCGTTTGGGCCATATAAATGAGAAACGCATATCAAAACTCCATAAAGATGAATTTTTGGATTCATTTGATTTTGAATCATATGAAAAATGCAAATCTTGTTTATTAAGCAAGATGACTAAAGCCCCTTTCACTGGACACAGTGAACGGGCTAGCGATATATTGGGACTTATACATAGTGATGTATATGGACTCATGAGTTCGTAAGCAAGAGGTAGGTTTTATTACTTCATTACATTTACTGACGACTTCGGTATATATGGATATGTGTATCTTATGAGACATAAATCCGAATCCTTTGAAAAGTTCAAGGAATTCAAGAATGAAGTTCAAAACCAATTTGGCAAAAGAATAAAAGCCCTTAGATCCGATCGAGGAGGTGAATACTTAAGCCAAGACTTTGATGACCTTCTAAAGGAGTGTGGTATTATATCACATCTCACTCCACCTGGAACACCACAATGGAATGGTGTGTCTGAGAGGAGGAATCGAACCTTGTTGGACATGGTACGATCAATGATGAGTCATGCAAATCTTCCAACAAGCTTCTGGGGTCATGCCCTAGAGACAGTTGCATTCACACTTAACCGTGTTCCTACAAAGACGGTTCAGAAGACACCATATGAGATGTGGACTGGGAAACGTCCTAGTGTGTCGTTCATGAAGATTTGGGGTTGCGAGGCGTTTGTAAAACGTCTGGATTCTGACAAGCTCGGACCCAAATCTGACAAATGTAATTTTGTGGGATACCCAAAAGAAACAAAAGGGTATTATTTCTACAAACCTTCTGAGAACAAAGTGTTTGTTGCTCGAACTGGTATTTTTCTAGAAAGAGAATTTGTCTCTAAAGGAAGCGATTGGGAGGAAAGTAGAACTCGATAGAAATTCGAGAACCACATAATATCATTGAACCTCGAGAGTTGAACGTGAGCGGGAACCACAAGATGTTATAGAAAGTGAACCGCTCAAATTACACAAGGAATTCAGAGATCGGTAGGGCACGCCAAGAGCCCGAGAGATATTATGGATATCTTGTGACTCAAACTGCGATGTGATGCTCATAGATCAGATGAGATATTATGGATATCTTGAATGACCAGATTACGAGAGATGGCTTGAAGTGTGAGATGATCGAAATGACTCATGTATATAACCAAGTATGGACTTTGGTTGATCCACCAAGGGGTAAAACCAATAGGTGCTTCAAGAAGAAACCTACCAAGCCTCTATGAGTTGGCAAAAGGTTTCAAGTTCAAGGTGATTTGATGAAACCTTCTCTCCAAAGGGCAATGGTTAAAAAGATCTTAGCTTGACTTTTTATGATTACGAAATCGCAAATGGATGTCAAAACGCTTTCCTTAATGAAAATCTCCTTGAGGAAATGAAGAAGGTATGTAGTTTGCAACGATCCATTTATGGATTGAAGCAAGCCTCTCGGAGTTGGAATCTTCGATTTGATGAAGCAGATAAAGAGTTTGGCTTTATTAAAAATGAAGATGAACCTTGTGTATATAAGAAGGTTAGTGGGAGTCACATTGTATTCTTGATATTATATGTGACGACATATTAATTATTGGGAATGACATTCCTTCATTACAGGCTGTAAAAACATGGTTAGGAAAATGTTTCTCCATGAAAGATTTAGGCGATGCAGCCTATATTTTAGGTATCAAGATCTATCGAGATAGATCTAAAAAAATGATCGGCCTAAGTCAGAGTACATATATTGATAAAGTGCTGAAACGGTTCAGCATGCAAGAGGCAAAAAGTGGACATTTACCCATAACTCATGTGTTAGGTTTGTAATATTCATGAACATAATCAAATTGCAAAAGTAAGCGGAAACGTGGAAAATCAGAGTTTAAAATTTTTACAAACCATATACCCGGATCACCCTTTATGCACAATTATTAATTAAACAAAAAGATAAAGAATAAAATCATACCCTTGAAGATCGAGCTTCCTCAGGTACAAGTTCACCTCCAAATCCTTTCGCTCAACTTGAATTCACCGGGTTTGGTTTCTTCCTTTCGATCAACGTTAGCCACCCAAGTGTTTGGCCTCTAGAGGTGATCCACCAAGGAAGAAGAAGGATTCAAGAATATGGGTGGTTGGCTAAACCCTAGTTTTTCTATCTCTATAGAAAAGGAGCGTACTCTCCAACCATTGGAATTATCACGTAGTATTGATATCTGATATAAGACTCCTCTTATAAAGATATCAAGTAACCCTATTAAAATAAGGTATTATTTAATTAAACCCTTTTTAATTAAAGGGGCTCCCTAATCTTATTAAGGATAATTAATTAAACTCCTTTAACTAATTTTCCTTCCTAATCCAATTAGGAATAAATGAGAGTACTTATATTAAATTAATTCCTAAACTCTTTTAGAAATTAAAATAATAATAATAGTTGTAATAATATTAATAAGACTCCTCTTATTAATTTATATTTAATATTTCTAAAATATTAAATAATAATATTAAGCTATTTAATTTATTCTATCACCATAGATTAAATTAAATATACATAATATATTATTACGATTATGCCATTAACTTCTTAAATAATTATTCTTCCTTTTATGGTGTGACCCTTTAGGTTCTCCATATTAAACCGGTTGTGAATAAATCAATTAGAACAATTCTAATCTTATTTAAATAAATAAATTAAACAATTAATTTATTTAAATAAATAATATTTATTCTACAATAGGGATAAGCCTCCCTAGCGATCAACGACTTTCCAGATAATATAGATTTCAACATTAATCATAAAAGAACCTTTGAGTAAATAGTTACCACACAATTCAATCCTTCCACCATACAATGTCCCAATTAAATATAAGACATGGAATTCATCACAAGTCTTATTTTATTTAACTATATATATTTTGACTCTTAAATGCACAACTCAAATAATGCAAATTAGAAACTCCTTTCTAATTTCATTCGCCGCCAAGGACTCTTTGGGTTGTCATTTATCGAATCACATAGGACATTTCTCTTCTTTTATTAGAAGTGGTAGATTCTTTATTGATCATACATTATCTCCATGTACAACTTATTATACCCAAGCATACCCTTTGATATACCCTAAGGGTCTTAAGGAATAAGTCAAAGTATAACTCATCATACACAAGATACTATGATGATCTCAAGTCCAAGGATCACTTGACTACTATCACTACACAGAATTCCTATTGCGGTGCAAGTAAAACTCCATTAGGTATTCCTTAGCGAGCCACGCTCAAATTGAACTTATTCTCTAATAAGCACCTACATACTTGCTTTAGTGTCTCCACACAAATGATCATGAGATCAATCATCCTCATTCAATGAGCAAGCAACGATGTACCAATCTATCCGGATTCACTAATCCCCAATTTAGTAATCCAATGATTGGGAACTATTTTAGTTTTAAGCTTTCTAAGAATTTAGATCTCATTAGAATGATCATCATCATTATTCTAAAAGCATTGCTTAAAACTATGGGTTTATCACATATTATAAAAACAAAGATCATGTAGATAATTAAAAGCCTTTAATAAATTAATATTTTTTATTAATAAATGAATAAGATTGTTACAAAGTATATGCTTTATCATCAAACATGATTGGCTTTTGTGCATAATACTTTCAATCTCCCACTTGCACTAAAGCCAATCGTCATGGTATCTCATACTCTTCTTCTTTAAGTGACGATTATCCTGCTATTGGATAAGCTTTAGTTAATGGATATGTAATGTTGTTCATGAGAGTCCACTATCTCTATAGTGATTTCCCATCTTTCAATGATTCTAATAATCAAATGAAAGTGCCACAACACATGTTTAGATCCAAGATGAGACTTAGGAATTATTCCTAGTTCTGTAATGAACTTTTAATCCAAACAATCAGGAATCGACAATTGTCAAATCTTGTCCCAAGCTTATCCTTTGAAACCTTTTCACATAAGTTGGACAACCACTTATCTTAACATACTTAAGATTAGGAATCCTCCATGTCCATAACTTTTATGGAGTCTTGAAATGGATTTTGAGGTTACCTTTTCGTAGATATGCGTACCATTTCTCAGGACATGACCCTGAAGGATACTTTGGAATGCTCGGTAAAATCATTATGGATCGCACCATGTTCAAATAGGTACAATTTTTCCTTTCAGATACATCAATCAATTATTATGTATCGAGAGGCGTCCATTATGAGAAAACCATTTGAGATGATCTAGAAACTTATTGCACAAGTATTCCTTCCTTGATCCGATCAAAGAATCCTAATACTTTGCCAATTTGTTTCACTTTTAAATTCTTTGAACCTTTCAAATAATTCACACTTGTATTTCAGCAAATACACACATTCAACTCTTTGAATGATCGTCTCCTTTTCTTATACTAGTTTGTTCAATTTGTAAAATTATTTTCACGTAAGTCAAGTATACTAAATCCATTAAGTGATATTCCAGTCCTATACAAAACATTATTATTATAAATAGAACAACAATTGTTCTTAAATATAATACCAAAGATGTCATTGTCCAACAATAAAATAGAAATAATGTTTCCAACGAGAACTGGAATACAATAACAACTTATTAACTTAATAGACTTGCCCGTAGGCATTGCTAAACTATAAGTTTCTATGGCTAATGTACCAACCTTTGCTTCATTTCCCACACATAAGATTATTTATCTTTGTTTAGCTTTCTACTTCTTCTTGGTCCATTCATAAATCTATATTTATGATAACCAAAGTCAGATCCAATACCCAAGTAGAACCTCGACTTAAAGAAAAAATTATTTTAAATCATGAACAAATTTGTATTTGTAACCAAAACTTCACTAAGCTTCTTTGGTTAGCCTCTGCAAGATGCTTCTTGCAGCTTTTTCCAAATGTCCAGCTTATTGCGGTGGAAGCAAACTCCTTTGCTATCCGTGACGCTTTTGTTCTTATTATCCTTTGTTTACGCCTTTCGTTTACCTTCTTTGAATCGTTCTTCTTTCGGAAGATCCTTTAGCCCCTACCAAGAAGACATGGTCTTTTTTGGTTGAAAGTGACTCTCAACATTTTCAACATGTTAAGCAAATCAAAGAAAGTCGATATCTAGCTTGTTCATATGAAAAATTCACAACAATTATAAAAGGAGTCCGGAGTGAGTGCAAGATCAAATCTTGGCTCAACTCTCCATCCATGACAAAACCGGTTGTCCTAATTAATCAATCAAATTGATTATGTTAAGAACTTTTTGTTCATCATTTATAGTGCCATTGGCCATTCTAGATCGGAAGAGCTCCTTAGATATCTCGATATCTATCGGCCCCACTTTCCTCACCATCAACTACGTGATGTGCGGGGAATATAGTAGGAGTATCCATAGTTTCAGGCTGACGTTGAAGCTTGTTACTCATGGATACGAGCATGATGCATTGAGCCAACTGTGCATCATCTTGCCACTTTCTAAAAGTAGCAATCTCTTCCTCAGAGGCATTGTCTGCAACCATCGCAGGATAGGCGATTAAGGACATAAGATAGCTTTTTATATGAGAACTATTCTCAAATTCCTTAACCAATCCGTTTAATTTGATTCCAGTTAATTTAGCATCTAATATGCTTCGCATGATAGAAATTTTAGACATTGTAAAATTACGTAAATGAATTTGTAATTAACAACATTTTAACATACATTCTTTTATTAATTACCAAAATAATTTAGGTCTTGTTTTAAATTGGTATCTCCCACTATTTTCTTCAAACTATATTACCTCACTTATATAGTTAAGAAAAATCTAATTAAAGATTTGCTAGTGAGAATAAGGATCCCATTTTAAATGTATATAGTCTTGTGGTGACACAACAAACTATATATAAATAAATAGGTAGACAACTTTTGTCAATTACATCAACTATGCAACTCCTTTTATTTTGCCTCTTAGATTATTTTGATCAAGTGGTGGCACATCCGAATCAAAATTATCCAAGTTAAGTCCGACCTAGCACTCCATATATTCAAAAAAGAAAAATATCATCCTTGTGGTGACACAACAAAACAATTTTGTTCAATTTTCTTTATAAGCATCAAATGTGATAAATTAACATCTTAAATACTTAATACTTGCCTTGTGGTGACACAACAAACTCATATTAAATATTTAATACTCTATTAATTTTATCATGCTAGAAGGCGACGTTCGATATTCCAAATATCTTTGAACGCTTAGGACTTAATATAAAAATTTGAGGGGTTTGTTATTAAAATGCCTCATCTTGTTTAGCGTAGCGCATATATATATATATAAAATATGGCGTTATATTAATTAACATGCGAAGCATGTTTGCATAATATATATATATATATATATATATATATATAGTATAAGCATGCACATATAGAATACTATATTCTACCCGGATTGATTATGGACTTTATTCTAGTTTGGTTCACTAGAGCCACCAAGTGAACCAAAAGGTCAAACCTAGGGGGTGCAAGAATTAATATTTAAATATAACTATTACATTTAATTACGGACTCCATTACAAACGGTCTTGAAGCTCTCCTTGTTCTTGATCTCTAATTCTTCAAAATTAATTCTAAATATTCCTATTACAAAACTATTTTAAAATAAATAGAAACCTTGATCAGCAGTCAAGGGGAAGTACATAGGAGAGAGATAGAATTTACATTAAGAAAAATTAGAGAAGACGAGGTACGCAGACCCCATTTAATAAAACCCATACATTCATGCATCCAACTAAAATAAAATCCAATCACATTGGTCGATAGTCCATAATCAATCCCATTTATTATCATACACATCATCATATGCATCAATAAATAACATTCATCTCATGAATAATAAACATTTAATATATATATTGATATCATTTAATGGGCAAATTTAGTTAGTATAAAATCTAATTTTGAATCAAAATAAACTCCTTTATTTTAATCCAAATTTAAATTAAAATAAAACTATTTTATTTTAATTTATCCAATTTTGAATAAAATAAACTATTTTATTTTAATCAAAACTTTTAATCAAAATAAACTCCTTTATTTTAATTAATTATGGAATCCAATTCCATGTAAAAAATAATAATAATAATAACTCCTTTATAAAAGGAAACACGGATTCTCTTTCCTATTCACAAATAAACTCTTTTTTATTTTTGAATAATATGAAATCTTATTTCATATCTAAATAAACTCCTTTATTTAAAGAAAGATGGATTCACTTTTCTATTCACAAATAAACTCCTTTATTTTGAATAATATGAAATCTTATTTCATATCTAAATAAACTCCTTTATTTAAGGAAACATGAATTCTAATTCAAACTCCAATTAGTTATCATGGAATCCAATTCCAACTCTAATTGGTTAGCATGAAATTTAATTTTAAAATTAAAATAAAATCTTTAATTTTAATATTAAAATAAACTTTTAATTTAAGATTAAAATAAATTTTTATTTTAATTATAAAATAATTGAGAATAATATATTATATATATAATGTATATATAATATATTATAAAATAATATCAGAATATCTATATATATATATATATATATATATATATCCGCATCTCCTTATCCTTTTAAAAAGGAATCACCGTAACTTTTTTTATTTGGAAGTAAGCTGGTGGCGTGAATAACTACTGAATAGTTGACCACATGGGATAACCATCTAATATCTATATTGTGACGCCCCCAAAATTAGGTATACGTCACCCATCTTGGGTCGCCACTTACATGGTACATAAATTCAAATACAACTTACTAACCTAAGCGTAGGTACAATATCGACATATAAAGCGTGAGTTTGAATACAAATATTGTCTACTAGATATTATACAAACTCAAAAGGAGTCCTCATTACAACTATTATCACACTATTTCACAGAATAGTGAGGACTATTAATGCTATCCTCCGGACCATTACTTACGTTCCCGACTCGTCCCAAATATGTTCTCATTTCAAGAGAATAGTGAAAGAAAGGGTGAGCTCAACTAGCTCAAGAAGAAATATTATGACTAAGATAATGCGAATAAATTATCATTAGCCTTCAACAATGATGTTAAAGCGATAAAATACAATAGACAACCGGTTTAAGCTGCGTGTGAATAAGCAATCCATTAAAAGAGTCGAGTAGAGAATAAAGTCTACTATCTTTTAGGTTTTAAAAGGTTTTCATCAATTTTTATATTTGAGACTCGAATTTTAATAAATAAACCACCACATCTAATCATCCATGTACCACTGGTCAAGGATTTTCATCAAATTATCAATGGTCATGACTATACCGAATCACCCCCGGTCATAATCATACCAAAAACTATCCATCAACGCATTAAAGCCACCGAGGACTTTTGTCACATCATTTATATCAAGTCATGATTATCTTAGAATGATCCTCGGTCATAATCATACTAAGTTCATCTATGCACGTAAGCCAAAGATAACATAATATAACATGAGGATGATGACAATGACATAGTAATTCAATAAAACAAGTTCAAGAATTATTTAATCCATGAATTATTAACGTCCAAATTGTCAACATGATACTGTTTCGTAGAGTAAAATTCAAGAATGATCAGAAGAATATTTCCATGAAAAGATATTGGATGAAACGCAAATATCAAGGATATTCTACTAATTTCATGGAGTATAGAAGTCAAAGTTTTAACCAACCTGGGTATAATAAAGAATGGAATAACAAAAGAAATCACCATACATGCGGATTGTGATGCATAAAAGTTATTCAACAGTAATAATAATAACGGAACCGGTCGGGTGAAATTCACAAGCCAGGATGTTCAACGAGAATAATAAAGATGGAACGGATCCGGTGTAAAACACACGATAGGATATTCCAACAGAATGATAAAGAGCGGAACCCGGTCAGGTGTAAAACACACAGCATGGATATTCCAACAGAATAATAAAAGCGGAACCGTGTCCGGTGTAAAACACATGCATGTGATGTTCCAACAGAATAATAAAAGCGGAACCCGTGTCCGGTGTAAAACACATGCACGAGGATGTTCCAATGAATAATAGAAGAATGTCACCAAGTATAGGGTAAACCGCGTATACAGGTTATTCCAACAGAATAATAAGCAATAGAATAACATAAGGATTTCACCAAGTATAGGGTATGCCGCGTATACAGGTTATGTATAGGGTATGCCACTTTTACAGGTTATTCCAACAGAATAATAATGAATGGAATAACAGAATTTCTCTTCAAGAAGAAAGAATAACACCCCTTACCGTAAAAGAACTGAATATAGAAGTAGTGAAGTAGCAAAATACTCTTCTTCTTTCTATAACTTTCTCTCTATAGCTTCTCTCTATAATTTCTCTCTCTAGAGTTTCAATGAATTCGTAAGAAAATAATGAAGGAATGAGCTTCTATTTATAGGAAAATGGAATGCATAGTAACTAATCCATGAACGGTCCAGATTGATTTACTTTAATCTGACGGTCCATATTTAAAGAAAAATCTTTTAAATAAAATATAATATATTCTATTTATATAAAAACATTTTACTATGCAAACACTATGCAATACTATGCAAAAACACTATGCAAAACACTATGCAACACTATGCATAATAAAATATAATATATTCTATTTATAGAATAACTTTAATAAAGTAATCTATTTTATATAAAAGATGTTTCGCTTTTATTACGTTAATAATACTGAATAAAACAAAACGTCATTATCATTATAATAATTCATATTATTAATCGACAATAATGGAATCAAACCGAGTGACTTCTCACGTAAGCATCAATAATCAATACCATGTGCTACTATGCAACCACACTTATTATTGTACTTTTACTACCTGAAGTAGTTCAACAAAGAACCACTGCGTAAAACTTCCGCCGTTATTTTAATAAAATATTTTTGTCGTTTTCTCAATCCGACAATAATTACATGTATGGGTCCACCAATGATTGAGGTAGTTATGCGAATATTCCTCGCTAAACCGAATATTCCCAGACCAATCAAATATAATATAACCACTTGCATACTTTGCAAAATTTATAAATACTACCCACAACTATAATATTATCTCAAATTCACACCATAATATTAAAAATTATTTTGACAAAATTTAAATCTTTATTGATAAAATCGGGGTCTCACAATCTCCCTCCTTATGGAATTTCGCCCTCGAAATTAGGGTACGTACCTGATATGATAAAGAGATGAGGATACCTTGAATACCTTTATCGTTGAAAACATTAAATTCATTTTTGCAATCCGGCCAAAGATATTCATTAACAATTCATCTTTGCACTACAGGCCAAAGATATACAACTGTAAAACCAATAATGCTGAAACTCAGCTTAATAGTATCACGACCACGAATTATCCATGCACTACTGGCCAAGGATATTCGTGTTTTCAATTACGGTCATGATTATACCGAATAATCCGTGGTCATAATCATACCAAGTCTATCAATGCACTACGGCCAAAGATGACTTTTACCACATCCATGAATTAATATTTCATTGCTGAGACTCAGCTCAATAATTAATCCACATCATCGAATTATCCCTGCACTCTGTGCCAAGGATATTCATTAGTATCACGACCATTTAATTATCCATGCACTACTACCAAAGATAATCGTATTCATTAGTATTCGCGACCACAAATTATCCATGCACTACTACCAAAGATAATCGTGTATTCATTAGTATCACGACCACAAATTATCCATGCACTACTACCAAAGATAATTGTGTATTCATTAGTATCACGACCACAAATTATCCATGCACTACTACCAAAGATAATTGTGTATTCATTAGTATCACGACCACAAATTATCCATGCACTACTACCAAAGATAATTGTGTATTCATTATATCACGACCACAAATTATCCATGCACTACTACCAAAGATAATTGTGTATTCATTAGTATCGCGACCACAAATTATCCATGCACTACTACCAAAGATAATTGTGTATTCATTAATATCACGACCACAAATTATCCATGCACTACGGCCAAAGATAATTGTGTTTTTAATTACAGTTATGATTATCTACCGAACAATCCTCGGTCATAATCATACCAAGTCCATCTATGCACTACTGAGCCATGATTGACTTTCAACATAATATAAGCATGAGGATAATGATATAAAGAATCAATCAAATGAGATAAAGAATAAATATTAAACATTTATAATATAATTTATCCAGATTCAAGAATATCCCCATGTTATCAATCACTTAATAATCTCATAATCTAATATCATTAATATTATAACAATATTTTAATCACTTCTTAAATTTATAAACAATTTATCTTAATTGTTTACGCTTTTACCATATAATGCATTTAATCATTCAAAAATGCCATACTCATAAGATATCATCACCAATTATCAAATCTCTCAAAAAAAATATGTATATACTCTATATAGGATTCTCTAGCCATAAAATCCTATTTTCAACTTTGTTACTTCACATAACATATTTAACTCATATGTTCAGAATTAAACTATTTTCATGAAAATACCAAATCAGTCCCAAAAATATTTCTTTTCTGGGATTTAGCATAATATAGTCCCATGATGAAAATATATTTTCTCGAATTTTAAAATTCATTTACTATTTTTCAAAAATCAATTTCTAATTAATTCCTTAAGAAATTAGCTACCTCAAGTTTAACTCCAAAATTCTCAAATCTTGGCAGGACCTTACAGATGTTAATGTGAGCTTCTAGTTTAAATTTCATGGTCATCGGAGTTATAGAACTTTGGTTATAGCGTTTTTCGTCGGAAAAACCTAAATATTGAAATAGTCATAACTTGCTCATTTTAAGTCAGAATGAGCTCATTTTTGGACAGGAGGTACTTTATACCATATACTTTCATGTCCCAAAAGGCCAGAATTTTTCTCATAATTTAAGTGGCCGAAACAGCCCCTTAAAGTTTCTGGGCAGTAGCATTTTCGAAATTTACAGCTTTGGCCTCCTTTGCTAAAATCAGTCCACACAAAAATCTACAACACCTTTTCCAGTAATTCCACTTGGATTAGTTAGGTAACTCATAGATCTAACTCTAGGACTTGACCACACTCAAAAATTCAAAATATAATAGGAGATATGGTCAATTGAATTTCATGTTACGTTTTTCACCAAAATCTGATTTTCAACTTTTGTGATTTCTAAGAAACTTTCATGTTTTCACATAATAACCAACATAACTCATCATAACACTTACTAATACTTCATATACCCATAATTTTCATTAGTCCAATGCTTTTATTATGACTTTCATCATAATCCTCGTAAATGATCCTTTTAGTTGAAGAAATATTTGAGGGTTTAAGAAATGGGTTTTTATATCGGGTCAATACAAAATTCGATTTCACGCTCTAGGGTAGGCTAGGAAATCTTCAAGAATACGTCAAGAAATTTATTAATGATATAAATATCATTCAAAATCGTTATTCTCGTCAAGACTTGGATAGTACGTCACATTAATACCAACTGTGACTTTCATCCCAACTTTGGATAAGACGTCACAATGACACCTTACATAAATGTATAGTCAAAAACTGCTTTTAGAAATTAGAATCTTTGGGAAGTGCTCAAGGAAACCTTCATACATGGGAGGCCATGCTTCTAGGTTATGATAGATATCATATGGCCACGTAATTATTCTTGGTTTACCCAATAGACCCTAAAGAAAAATGAGAAGATTACTATCATATTCTTCCCAATGGTGAGTCTTCTCTTGATTTATCATTATCTCCACTGTCTCAAATTGAGAATTATACTTCAAACAAACACCAAGATCATATAGGTAGTGCTCAGTAAATATAATCAAAGAAGTGGATGAGCACAACCCTGTCTTATGATGACACGAGGTTGTATGTCATTAGACATCTTGTATGATAGTGGCAAAACACTCTTCCAACGTTGGGTTCGCCTCACCCTAGTTGATTCACCAAATATAACTACTAAATGATGACCACCGTTCTATTCCACTGTTACCCCCGCTCGACCTAGCTACACTCTTATTACCTGAAAGGAATTGTGAAGCAAAAGGGTTAATTAATATATCAAATATTATCCTATACTACTCGATCGACCAATTAAATAACAAATAAACTTAGGTAGGTCATACTAGCGAAGGAATTCCCGTCTCTCCCTCCTAGTTCTTATCTAGCATCTTAGCAGTGGATCATATCCCTAAGCTCGATACCAACCGTGACGCCCCAAAATTAGGTATCGCCACCCATCTTGGGTCGCCACTTACATGGTACATAAATTCAAATACAACTTACTAACCTAAGCGTGGTGTACAATACGACATAAAAGCGTGAGTTTGAATACAAATATTGTCTACTAGATATTATACAAACTCAAAAGGAGTCCTCATTACAACTATTATCACACTATTTCACGTAATAATGAGGACTACTAATGCTATCCTCTCGGACCATTACTTCGTTCCCCGACTCGTCCCGACTATGTTCTCATTTCTCAAGAGAAAAGTGAAAGAAAGGTGAGCTCAACTAGCCCAAAGAAGAAATATTATGACTAAGATAATGCGAGAATAAATTATCATTAGCCTTCAACAAATGTTAAACCGATAAAATACAATAGACAAACCGGTTTAAAGCTGCAATTTGGAATAAGCAATCCATTAAAAGAGTCAAGTAGAGAATAAAGTCTACTATCTTTTAGGTTTTAAAAGGTTTTCATCAATTTTTATCATTTGAGACTCAAATTTTAATAAATAAACCACCACATCTAATCATCCATGTACCACGGTCAAGGATTTTCATCAAATTATCAATGGTCATGACTATACCGAATCACCCCACGGTCATAATCATACCAAAACTATCCATCAACGCATTACGTGCCACCGAGGACTTTTGTCACATCATTTATATCAAGTCGTGATTATACCGAATGATCCTCGGTCATAATCATACTAAGTTCATCTATGCACGTAAGCCAAAGATAACATAATATAACATGAGGATGATGACAATGACATAGTAATTCAATAAAACAAGTTCAAGAATTATTTAATCCATGAATTATTAACGCCCAAATTGTCAACATGATATTGTTTACGTAGAGTAAAATTCAAGAATGATCGGAAGAATATTTCCATGAAAAGATATCTTTGGATGAAACGCAAATATCAAGGATATTCTACTAATTTCATGGAGTATAGAAGTCAAAGTTTTAACCATTTGGGTATAATAAAGAATGGAATAACAAAAGAAATCACCGTGCATGCGGTGATTACAGACAGACAAAAGTTATTCCAATGTAATAATAATAACGGAAACCAGTCGTGAAATTCACACCGACGGGATGTTCCAATGTAGTAATAATAAAGATGGAACTGCATCCGGTGTATAACACATGAGATAGGATATTCCAGCGAGAATGATAAAGAGCGGAACCAGTCAGGTGTAAAACACATGCATGTGATATTCCAATGTAATAATAAAAAGCGGAACCGGTCCGGTGTAAAACACATGCATGAGGATGTTCCAATGTAATAATAAAAAGCGGAACCAGTCCGGGGTGTAAAACACATGCATGTGATGTTCCAATGTAATAATAGAAGAATGTCACCAAGTATAGGGTAAACCAAGATATCTGAGTTATTCCAATGTAATAATAAGCAATAGAATAACATAAGGATTTCACAAAGTATAGGGTATGCCGCGTATACAGGTTATGTATAGGGTATGCCACTTTTACAGGTTATTCCAACAGAATAATAATGAATGGAATAACAGAAGTTCTCTTCAAGAAGAAAGAATAACACCCCTTACCGTAAAAGAACTGAATATAGAAGTAGTGAAGTAGCAAAATACTCTTCTTCTTTCTATAACTTTCTCTCTATAGCTTCTCTCTATAATTTCTCTCTAGAGTTTCAATGAATTCGTAAGAAAATAATGAAGGAATGAGCTTCTATTTATAGGAAAATGGAATGCATAGTAACTAATCCATGAACGGTCCAGATTGATTTACTTTAATCGACTGATACATATTTAAAGAAAAATCTTTTAAATAAAATATAATATATTCTATTTATATAAAAACATTTGACTATGCAAACACTATGCAATACTATGCAAAAACACTATGCAACACTATGCATAATAAAATATAATATATTCTATTTATAGAATAACTTTAATAAAGTATTCTATTTTATATAAAGATGTTTCGCTTTTATTACGTTAATAATACGAATAAAACAAAACGTCATTATCGCTATAATAATTCATATTATTAATCGACAATAATGGAATCAAACTGAGTGACTTCTCACATAAGCATCAATAATCAATACCGTGTGCTATTATGCAACCACACTTATTATTGTACTTTTACTACCGAGTAGTTCAACAGTAACCACGGTAAAACTTCCGCAAGTTATTTTAATAAAATATTTTTGTCGTTTTCTCAATCCGACAATAATTACATTTTGGGGTCCACCAATGATTGAATAGTTGTATTTAATATTCCCGTTAAACCGAATATTCCTCACCAATCGAATATAATATAACCACTTGCATACTTTGCAAAATTTATAAATACTACCCACAACTATAATATTATCTCAAATTCACACCATAATATTAAAAAATTATTTTGACAAAATTTAAATCTTTATTGATAAAATCTGGGGTCTCACATATATATTCCTAATACTAGAATAGAAAACAGATTACTTCTTTTCAAAAAAAAAAAAAAATGTGATCCGCAATATAACAGATTTTCGATAAAAAGGAATTCGGCACCCTTTTTTTTTTTTTAATAAATTTTATACAATAAAATTGTGCCCAATTAAATTATTCTAAACACATATCAATATACATATCAAATTAAAATAATTAATAATTCGAATAAAGGTTTGGCTCTGATGCCACTGTTAGGTTTGTAATATTCATGAACACAATCAAATTGCAAAAATAAGCGGAAACGTGGAAAATCAGAGTTTAAAATTTTTACAAACCATATACCCGGATCACCCTTTATGCACAATTATTAATTAAACAAAAAGATAAAGAATAAAATCATACCCTTGAAGATCGAGCTTCCTCATGTACAAGTTCACCTCCAAATCCTTTCGCGTTCAACTTGAATTCACCGGGTTTGGTTTCTTCCTTTGATCAACGTTAGCCACCCAAGTGTTTGGCCTCTAGAGGTGATCCACCAAGGAAGAAGAAGGATTCAAGAATATGGGTGGTGGGCTAAACCCTAGTTTTTCTATCTCTATAGAAAAGGAGCGTACTCTCCAACCATTGGAATTATCACGTAGTATTGATATCTGATATAAGACTCCTCTTATAAAGATATCAAGTAACCCTATTAAAATAAGGTATTATTTAATTAAACCCTTTTTTAATTAAAGGGCTCCCTAATCTTATTAGGGATAATTAATTAAACTCCTTTAACTAATTTTCCTTCCTAATCCAATTAGGAATAAATGAGAGTACTTATATTAAATTTATTCCTAAACTCTTTTAGAAATTAAAATAATAATAATAATTGTAATAATATTAATAAGACTCCTCTTATTAATTTATATTTAATATTTCTAAAATATTAAATAATAAATATTAAGCTATTTAATTTATTCTATCACCATAGATTAAATTAAATATACATAACATATTATTACGATTATGCCATTAACTTCTTAAATAATTATTCTTCCTTTTATGGTGTGACCCTTTAGGTTCTCCATATTAAACCGGTTGTGAATAAATCAATTAGAACAATTCTAATCTTATTTAAATAAATAAATTAAATAATTAATTTATTTAAATAAATAATATTTATTCTACAATAAGGATAAGCCTCCTAGCGATCAACGACTTTCTAGATAATATAGATTTCAACATTAATCATAAAAGAACCTTTGAGTAAATAGTTACCGACAATTCAATCTTTCCACCATACAATGTCCCAATTAAATATAAGACATGAAATTACTGTCAAGTCTTATTTTATTTAATTATATGTATTTCGACTCTTAAATGCACAACTCAAATAATGCAAATTAGAAACTCCTTTCTAATTTAATTTTGCCTTGCCAAGGACTACTTTGGGTTGTCATTTATCGAATCACATAGGACATTTTCTTCTTTTTAATAAGTGGTAGATTCTTTATTGATCATACATTATCTCCATGTACAACTTATTATACCCAAGCATACCCTTTGATATACCCTAAGGGTCTTAAGGAATAAGTCAAAGTATAACTCATCATACACAAGATACTATGATGATCTCAAGTCCAAGGATCACTTGTACTACTATCACTACAGAATTCCTATCGACAGCAAGTAAAACTCCATTAGGTAGTCCTTAGCGAGCCACGTTCAAAGTGAACTTATTCTCTAATAAGCACCTACATACTTGCTTTAGTGTCTCCACACAAATGATCATAAGATCAATCATCCTCATCCAATGAGCAAGAACAACGTATGTACCAATCTATCCTGGATTCACTAATCCCCAATTTAGTAATCCAATGATTGGGAACTATTTTAGTTTTAAGCTTTCTAAGAATTTAGATCTCATTAGAATGATCATCATCATTATTCTAAAAGCATTACTTAAAACTATGGGTTTATCACATATTATAAAACAAAGATCATGTAGATAATTAAAAGCCTTTAATAAATTAATACTTTTATTAATAAATGAATAAGATTGTTACAAAGTATATGCTTTATCATCAAACATGATTGGCTTGTGTGCATACTACTTTCATCATGGTGTAAAGATCTCTAAGGCCCAATGTCCTAAATCACAAGATGATGAGGAGCGTATGAGAAAGATCCCTTATGCTTCGGTAATTGGATCTATCATGTATGCAATGATATGTACTCGTCCGGATGTCTCGTATACTTTGAGCATGACGGCGCAGATGCATCGAATCCGGTGAAGGTCATCGGACGTTGATCAAGAATATCCTCAAGTACCTTAAAAGGACTAAGGATTCATTCTTGGTATATGGAGGTGAAGATGAACTAGCAGTAAAAGGTTACACAGATGCTAGTTTTTTTTGACCGATAATGATGATTATAAGTCTCGATCGGAGTTTTGTATTTTGCCTTAATGGTGGTGTTGTTAATTTGGAAGAGTTTGAAGCAAGAGGCGATGGTCGATTTTACAAATGAAAGTTGAGTATATTGCTGCTTCTAGTGTGGCCAAAGAGGCTGTATGGATTAAAAATTTCATCACTGAACTAGGTGTTGTTCCAACCATTGTTGATCCGGTTAAGCTATACTATGATAACAATGGAGCCATTGCACAGGCTAAGGAACCCAGATCTCACCAACGATCCAAGCATATACTTAGGCGGTACCATCTCATCCGTGAAATCATTGATAGAGGAGATGTACATATAGGAAGAGTGCCAACTGATGATAATGTTGCAGATCCATTGACCAAGGCTTTGTCACAGCAGAAGCACGACGGTCACACTAGTTCCATGGGTATTAGATACATGAGTGATTGGCTCTAGTGCAAGTGGGAGACTGTTAGAGTTTATGCCTTAGAGGCCAATTATTTGATATAATTGCTTAACGTTTTGATATTATATTTGATTGAATAAATGAATGATTTTATTATGGTTTTATTTACTGCGTTATATAATTGTTAACATAATAAAATTTCTTAGAATAGTGATACAAATTATATAGTTTCAAGTATGTGACTTGAACATGAGATTATATAATTACAATTAGTATCATTGTTCTTAAATGTCCCTAGTCGAGTATCATTGTTGATGGGACAACATTGATGCATTGAGACTAGTATGTGGATTGACTGATGACTAAATATCATTGGTCATAAATATATGAGATATTAAGTCAATGCATAGGTACATGTTAGAGAACGATGTCTTTGGATGGATCCACCATGAGAATTCTATGTGGAGCATTATGCGAAGTGTCATTAGAAATTCTCATAGTGATAATGATGTAATGGTCCTCCGACCTGAAATCACTATATTACTACACGGGAATTTATGTACTTTGATATCATCAAATGTCACCTTTAATAGGGTGGAGTATAAAGGTGATTATTGGGTACATCATGAATCGTGTGAGGAATATGAGTGATCTAGATGGAATTTAACCCTCCTATATATTAGGGATGATATCCATAGGCCTCTTGATTGAGTAGGACTATGAAATGCATGGCCATGCTCAAATAGTGATTTATTTCATATAGTCTACTCATTGATCAAGAAAACTCAGATTAAATTATGAAGAGTATGACACATTCCATGACTCGAGTTTAATCTAGGATATTAAGGTAAAAAGGATTAAATTATATTGAAACATTGGTCACGAAAAGGTTGTATCGAATCATCGATCTTATTATTACTTGGGTAGCAGTGATGCATTACTAGATGTCGCCTTTGTTTATAATTTTATAATATGATTTTAAAATTATTGCCAACGTAATAATAACCTATAGGTCACACACATAGAACGTAATTTAAAATGGAATTAATTTAAATTTCAAGGATTTAAATATATTAATATGATTAATAGTATTTAAATCACGAATTTAAATTAAAAGGATAATTTGTATATATGTATATTAATTAGGTAAGACTTAATTAAGATATATATATATATATATAAATAAATTAGGATTTTATTAAAATACATTTTTGATTAATCCCTTTTAACTACTATATATATGATATAGTAGCCACTTAGGTAATATGATAACATCATAACCCTAGTAGCTTCTTAGAGAAAGACTAGAGAGAAAGCAGTTCTAAAATCCATTCCTTTTGGTGGCTAGTACCATAGATTCAGATTTATCGCAGATCGCATTTACTGAGTCATGCATGCCTCTGTGGATCTAGTAGAGGCGCGATTCGTTTGGATTGCGTTGGAGATTCGAAAGCATCAATTTGAAGCATTTTTTATATTGGATAATTTCTAACCATTGAATTAATTATTTTCGCATGGATCCTGTTTAGGGTTTCAGAAATTGCTTTAAATTATTCTATTTTCGCTACGTTTTATGTGCTGAATCCCTGCAAGTTGAGCTCACCCTTTTCCTTTTTGTTCCATTTTTCTTCTCAGGAGGTGAGAACATAGCAGGATCGAGTCAGGGTATAGAGTGATGGTTCTAGAAAGATGTTTTAGCAGTCCTCACTATTTCTGTTAAATAGTGTATGAATAATTATAATGAGAACTTATTTGAGTGTTGATATTATCTAGAAGACAATATTTGTATTTAAACTCATAGTGTGTGTTGTCGTATTTTGCACGACAATTGTATTATTGAAATTGTAGTTTGCTTTCTGTACCATGTATTTGGCGACTCAGAATGGGTGTTGTATACCTATTTTGGGGGCGTCACAAAAGCTTTCTGAGAAAATTTCCGAAAAACATTATTCATCGATTTCCGCTCGGGAATTATTTTTGAACTTTCGAGAAATACGTAACGTTATAATATCAAGGTGAGATTGATTATGTAATAATAATCTATGTATGGAAAACGTAATATATCGCATGTGGACCTAATTTGGGAACGTTAGGTTTATTAAGCGTTAAGGAAAGAAAGTTGTAATTGTATGATGCCTATGCATTGTACGAGGTAATGAACGTAAGTATAATACGACGTATTATACTATTAAGTATGATGAATGGAATAGCTTATATTACAATTTAATATACGAACTAGCATACGAGACTAATACGTGGTGTATATATGTTAAGATTCTTAATTGAATGTAATGGAATTGTAGGATTATTAGCATAATTGTAAGACCCCAACTTTTATGTATAAAAAATGAATTTTCTATAAATATCATTTTTTAATATTATGGAATAAATTTGATATAATGTTATAGTTGTGGGTAAAATTTATAAATTTTTCAAAGTGCGCAAGTTGTTATATAATATTCGATTGGTCGGGGAATATTCGTTTTAACAGGAAATATTCGTACAACGGCACAATCATTGGTGGACACCACAACAGAATTATTTTCGGATTGAGAAAACAACAAAAATATTTTATTAAAAATAACAGTGGAAGTTTTACTGTTAATACTATTGAACAACTCGGTAGTAAAAGTACAGTAATACACGTAGTTACATAGTAGCACACGGTATTGATTATTAATGCTTACGTGAGAAGTCATCTCAGTTTTGTTTTATTACTTATATATATATTAGAGTTATATATATATATATATATATATATATATTATTTTATTTTATTTGATATATATATATATATATATTATATAATAAGTTTATTTTATTTGATCATTATGGTATCAATTGAATTCTTTGGGCATTTGTTGATCAATGTAATCAACCAAGTGAATTATATATATATATTATATATATATATATATATATATATATAATATATATTATATTTTATTTAAAAGATTTTGATTTAAATATGGGCCGTCCGATTAAAAGTAAATCAATCTGGACCGTTCATGAATTAGTTACTATGCAGTCCATTCTTCTATAAATAGAAGCTCATTCCTTCATTATTTCTTACGAATTCACTGAAACTCTAGAGAGAGAAAATTATAGAAAGAAAGAAGAAGAGAAGTCTGCTACCTTTCTTTTTCTATATCCCGTTTCTTTTACGGTAAGGGGTATTATTTTTTTTATTCGTGAAGAAAACTTCTGTTATTCCATTCTTTGTTATTCTGTTGGAATAACCTGTATACACGGTCTACCCTATACTTGGTGATTTATATTGTTATTCCATTCTTTATTATTTTGTTGGAACATCCTGTCTGTGCGTTTTACGTCGAACCTGGTTCCGTTTTTATTATTTTGTTGGAATATCTTGTATGTGCTTTACGCCGGACCTGGTTTCGTCTTTATTATTCTGTTGGAACATCCTATTGGTGTGAATTTCACCTGACTTGGTTCCGTTATTTAGTATTCTGTTGGAATAACCTGTCTATACGAAGTACCGCATGCGTGGTGATTTTTGGTGTTATTCCATTCTTTATTATTCTGTTGGAATATCTTGTCGGTGCATATTACGTCTGATCTGGTTCCGTTATTTATTATTCTGTTGGAATAACCTGTCTATGCGAAGTACCGCATGCATGGTGATTTCTTTTGTTATTCGATTCTTTATTATACTCAGTTGGTTAAAGTTTTGACTTCTATACTCCATGAAATTGGTGGAATATCCTTGATATTTGCGCTTCATCCAGTATCTTTTCGTGGAAATATTCTTCTGAGCATTCTTAAATTTTACTATACAAAGAAGTATCATGTTGACAATTTGGACGTTATTAGTTCCTGAATAAATTAATTCTTGAACTTGTTTTATTGAATTCTTATATCATTGTCATCATCCTCATATTTATATTTTGTTGAAGGTCATCTGTGGCTTGTAGTGCATAGATGGACTTGGTATGATTATGACCAGGGATTATTCGGTGTAATCATGACCGTAATGTTATAAATGATGTGGTAAAAGTCCTCATTGGCCCGTAGTGCATTGATGGACAGTTGTTGGCATGATCATGACCATTGATGAATACACGAATATCTTTGGCCCGTAGTGCATGGATAATTTATGGTCGTGACCCTAATGAATATCTTTGGCCGTAGTGCAGGGATGATGTGGATTATTATTAAGCTGAGTCTCAGCGATAAAAGTGATGAAAAACCTTTTAAATCATAAAAGATAATAGATTTTATTCTCTACTTGACTCTTTTAATGGATTATTTGTTCGCCGCCAGTTAAACTTGATGTTTGTTATATTGTATCAGTTTAACACTGTTTAAGGCTAATGATAATTTATTCTGCATTATCTTAGTCATAATATTTCTTACTGGGCTAGTTGAGCTCACCCTTTCTTTCACTGTTCTCTTCAAGAAATGAGAACGTAGTTGGGACGAGTCGGGGAACGGAGTGATGGTCCGGATGTTAGTATTAGCTAGTAGTCCTCACTATTCTATTAAATAGTGTGAAAATAAATATAATGAGGACTTATTCTGAGAGTGGGTATTGTCTAGAAGACAGTATTTGTATTAAAACTCACAGCCCTCTTGTTGTATAATCAAGTTGTATTTGAATTTAAAACCATGTATTTGGCGACTCAAGATGGGTGATGTATACCTATTTTGGGGGCGTCACAGTTGGTATCAAAGCTTAAGGATATGATCTCTGGCTGAGATGTGAGATAAGAACTAGGAGGGGAGAGACGGGGAATTCCTTCGCTAGTATGACCTACCGAAGTTTATTTGGTATTTAATTGGTCGGGCAGAGTATAGGGATAATATGTGATATGTTAATTAACCCTTGTTTTGTGGTAGTACTTGAAAATGGCATCCGAGAATGTTGAGAACATCAATGGAGCACAGGAGACCGTTGAGTCTGCACAAATCAATAATCAGGATAATGTACATCAGGAAGGCGACAATCCTAATGCAAATAACAACATTGACAAAATGATGAACGATGGAATGTTCCGAGGCTTCATGCAATTCATACAACATCAGGTGAGAGCGGCTCCTATACAAAATACAGGTGGAATTACTGGCAACTCTCGGATGGTCACCGCCAAGCAGTTTAAGGAACTGGGACCACCGGAGTTTCTTAGAGAGCCAAAACCACTTAAAGCGGAGACGTGGATTAAGCAGATCAACAAGATATTTGATGTCTTGGGATGCTCCGAGAAGAAAAAAGTTCCTTTGCCACCTTCATGTTGGTGGGGTAGAAGGCGATTCTTGGTGGGGAATCAAAGCGTACTCAACCCGCCAGATGAAGATATCTTGGGAGAAGTTCCAAGAAGCTGTTCAACGACAAGTACTTTCCTAAAAGTATTCGTCAAATGAAAGAGGTAGAGTTCATCAAGCTGGAGAAAAACAACATGACCGTGTCGCAGTACGAAGCCAAGTTTGCCGAGTTGTCCCGGTTTGCGTCCCATTTGGTTGATAATGAGGAGAGAATGACGCGAATGTTTTTAAGAGGTTTGAAACCCGAGATACGTCAATATCTTATCTCTCATAAACTGTGTTTGTATTCAGATGTTGTTAATAGGGCTCGGTTATTGGAACGCGATAATGAGTCAACCCAACCAAAAGAAAGCAGCCGGCAAAATGATAATACCAGTGATAATAGTCATCGAAGCGGTGACAATAAGCATGGAGGGAATCAACATGCCAGAAATGGTAACCACTTCGGTGGTAATCATGGCCAAAACAATAAGAATGGACATTTCAAGAAGAGGAGATTCAACAATGATGGAAAGACGTCAGCATTAGCACCTGTCATTAAGGAAGGAGAACGACCACCTATCATATGCTTCAAGTGTGGAAGAGAGGGACACATCAGTTCCAACTGTACGATGCCATCCAAAGCGTGTTACAACTGTGGAAGAGAAGGACACCAGGCCCGATTTTGTCGTGCACCGAAGACAAGTCCAGCTGGGATGGAGGCAGCAAAGGCCGTCCCAAACAAGACAAAACTGGTTGTTCAAGGGAGAGCGTTTGGCGTGACCTCCCACAAAGCAAGGAACCCGGACGAGGTCATCACGGTTAAGCTTATCATAAATTCTAGTGAAGTATATACCTTATTTGATACCGGTTCTACCCATTCTTTTATTTCTCCTACTTGCGCGCCAACGTTTAAATTTGACTCGGAGAAATTAGACTTTTGACTTATCTGTTGAAACTCCGTTGGGAGAAACATTCATTACATCCATCGTTTATAAGTCTTGTTTGGTTCAAATCGGTACCCTCACATTACCTGTCGACCTTATTTCATTGAAAATACTTGCATTTGACGTAATTCTTGGGATTGATTGGTTAAGTACTCATCATGCAAAAATTGATTGTTTTCGTAAGGTTGTTAGCTTTCATATTCCTAATCAACCTATTATGGGAATTCAAGCAACCAAACCATTAAAATCAATCACTATCATCTCAAGCCATAAAGCTATTCATTTATTGAAAAATGGATGTCAAGCTTTCTTAGCTCATGTCACGGATCTAAACAAAAATACGCAGTTTTGAATGATATTTCTATTGTTAATGAATTTCCTGACATATTCCCTGAAGAACTTCCTAGCCTACCCCCAGAGCGTGAAATTGAATTTTGTATCGACCTTAAACCTGGTACAAAACCTATTTCCAAAGCCCCATATCGAATGGCTCCTATTGAACTTCAGGAGTTAAAGACCCAACTGCATGAATTGTTAGACATTGGCTTTATTCGTCCTAGTACTTCTCCTTGGGGTGCTCCTATTCTATTCATGAAGAAGAAAGATGGGAGTATGCGACTTTGTATTGATTATCGGGAGTTGAATCATGTCACCATCAAAAATAGGTACCCATTGCCACGTTTTGATGACCTATTTGACCAGTTGTAAGGCGCCAAATTCTTTTCAAAGATTGATCTTCGTTCCGGATATCACCAATTGAAAATTAGAACTGATGACATTCCAAAGATGGCTTTCAGAACTCGGTATGGGCATTATGAATTCCTAGTCATGTCTTTTGGATTGACTAATGCTCTGTTGCCTTCATGGATATGATGAACCGAGTATTCAAGGAATATTTGGATCACTTTGTGGTGGTCTTTATTGATGACATCCTTATATATTCCAAAAGCCGTGAAGATCATGAGAAACACTTGAGGATGATACTTCAAAAGCTTCGTGAATATAAGCTTTATGCCAAGTTGAAGAAATGTGAGTTTTGGCTTGAGGAAGTAGCATTCCTTGGGCACGTGGTATCAAGTCATGGAATATCTATTGACCCGGCAAAGATTGAAGCCATTCAAAGCTGGGAACAACCTAAATCAGTGACTGAAGTACGTAGCTTTCTCGGCTTAGCTAGTTATTATCGAAGATTCGTAGAAGGGTTTTCTCGAATCGCTACTCCATTAACTCAACTGACTCGGAAAGATACAAAATTCGGTTGGAGTGAAAAATGTGAGAAGAGTTTTCAAGAACTCAAGAGGAGACTCATTTCAGCACCTGTTCTGACAATACCATCTGGCTCGGAGGGATTTGTCATCTATAGTGATGCTTCGGGCAAAGGGTTGGGATGTGTTCTCATGCAATATGGGAAAGTCATAGCCTATGCCTCACGACAACACAAAGAATATGAGAGGAATTATCCTACTCATGATCTAGAGTTGGCAGCAGTCGTTTTTGCACTAAAGATTTGGAGGCATTATTTGTATGGGGAGAAAGTGGAGATCTTTACGGATCATAAAAGCCTCAAATATTTCTTCACTCAAAAGGAACTCAACATGCGACAACGAAGTTGGCTTAAACTATTGAAAGATTATGATCATACCATCCAATACCATCTTGGAAAAGCGAACGTGGTAGCTGACGCATTGAGTAGAAGATCATATGCGGGTACGAGTGCGATATTGTCAACGCAAAGGCCTATTTTGTGTGACTTGCAAAGGATGGAGATAGAGTTAAAACTCCAAGGACCCACATGATGATGGCAAATATATGAGTATAACAGACTTTAATTGATAAAGTTAAAGCTGCTCAAGCTACAGACCTGGAGCTGATGCATATGAGGAAGAAAGTGCAAGAAGGTGCTATGCCGGAAGAAAGAATCGATGAAGAAGGAATACTTCGAGTCAACTCCAGACTTTGTGTTCCTAATGACCCTGATTTAAAGTATAAAATCATGATGAAGGCGCACACAACACACCGTTTGCAATCCATCCTGGGAGTACCAAAATGTATCGTGATCTTCGTCATAAATTTTGGTGGAACAATATGAAGAGAGAGATAGCGTTGTTTATCTCAAGGTGTCTAACTTGTTAACAAGTCAAGGCGGAGCATCAAGTACCAAAAGGTCCATTGCAACCACTTGAAATTCTAGAATGGAAGTGGGAGCACATTACCATGGATTTCGTTACTGGTCTTCCCAAGGTTTCTCAAGGCATTGATGCAATTTGGGTCATTGTTGATAGATTGACCAAGTCTGCTCACTTCTTACCAATACGAGAAACTTATACACTTGAACGACTTACTCGTATGTACATAAACGAGATTGTAAGACTACATGGTATACTAGTATCCATAGTTTCTGATCGAGACCCAAGATTCACTTCACGATTTTGGGTTAGTTTGCAAAAAGCTATGGGCACGGATTTACGATTTAGTTTGGCATATCATCCTCAGACAGACGGACAATCAGAGAGGACTATTCAAACTCTTGAAGATTTATTAAGACTCTGTGTCCTTGACTTCAAGGGAAGTTGGGACAAGTTCTTACCATTGGTGGAGTTTTCCTACAACAACAGTTATCAAGCAAGTATTGGCATGGCTCCATTCGAAGCGTTGTATGGAAGAAAGTGTCATTCTCCAGTATACTGGGATGAGGTGGGTGAAGCAACATTGTTGGGACCGGAGTTGGTACGTATGACTACAAAAAAGATTCAAACGATCCGACAACGTATAAAAACCTCACAAGACCGACAAAAGAGTTAGCTGATCTTCATCGAAAGGACGTGGAATTCAATATTGGAGATCATTTGTTGTTACGTGTTGCTCCATGGAAAGGAGTTACGAGATTTGGAAAGAGAGGAAAGCTTAATCCTCGATTCATTTGCCCATTTTTAATCCTCGATCGAGTAGGGACTGTAGCCTATAGACTTGCTTTACCGCCAAGTATGTCTCGTGTTCATAACGTTTTTTCATATATCCATGTTACGTAAATATGTGAAAGACCCGAATCACATTATTGATTTAGAACCGGACGAGATAGCGGAAGATTTAACGTATAAAGAGATTCCTGTTCAAATCTTGGATAAGAAGAAACATATTCTACGCTCCAAGGCTATACCTCAAGTCAAAGTTTTATGGAGGAACCACGATGTTGAGGAAATGACCTGGGAGTTAGAATCTAAAATGAAATCAAGGTATCCTTACCTCTTCGATATACCAGGTACGTACCCTAATTTTGAGGGCAAAATTTCATAAGATGGGGAGATTGTAAGACCTCAACTTTTATGAATAAAAAATAAATTTTCTATAAAAATCATTTTTGAATATTATGGAATAAATTTGATATAATATTATAGTTGTGGGTAAAATTTATAAATTTTGCAAAGTACGCAAGTTGTTATATAATATTCGATTGGTGGGGAATATTCATTTTAACGGGGAATATTTAAGATGCACGGCACAATCATTAGTGGACCCCACAACAAAATTATTGTCGGATTGAGAAAAACAACAAAAAATATTTTATTAAAAATAACTACGGAAGTTTTTACCATTAATCTTGTTGAACTACTCGGTAGTAAAATTACGATGAATGGCGTGGTTGCATAGTAGCTACGGTATTGATTATTAATGCTTACGTGAGAAGTCATCTCAGTTTTGTTTTTTTATTATATATATATATATATATATATATATATATATATATATATATATATAAGGTATGTATTTATATATATAAGTAAAAGTGGTCAAGTTGTCAAGTTGTCAAAATTGGGTGGGGGGTTTATGTTGTCACGGGTGGAGTAAGATTTTCAAAGGCATATGTATATATATATATATATATATATATATATATATATATATATATATATATAAATATTATATAATAAGTTTATTTTATTTGATCATTAAGGTATCATTGAATTGCTAGGCATTTGTTGATCAACAAAATCAACCCGTGAATTATCGAGATAATTGTTAAGCGCCTGAGTATATATATATATATATATATATATATATATATATATATATATATATATATTATATTTTATCTAAAAAAATTTTCTTTAAATATGGACCGTCCGATTAAAAGTAAATCAATCTAGACCGTTCATGAATTAGTTACTATGCAGTCCATTCTTCTATAAATAGAAGTTCATTCCTTCATTATTTCTTACGAATTCACTGAAACTCTAGAGAGAGAAAATTATAGAAAGAAAGAAGAAGAGAAGTCTGCTACCTTTCTTTTCCTATATCCAGTTTCTTTTACAGTAACGGGTATTATTTTTTTTATTCATGAAGAGAACTTCTGTTATTCCATTCTTTATTATTCTGTTTGAATAACCTGTATACACGGTCTACCCTATACTTGGTGATTTCTATTGTTATTCCATTCTTTATTATTATGTTGGAACATCCTGTCTGTGTGTTTTACCCCGGACCTGGTTACGTCTTATTATTCTGTTGGAATATCCTATATATGCTTTACACCGGACCTGGTTCCGTCTTTATTATTCTGTTGGAACATCCTGTTGGTGTGAATTTCACCTGACTTGGTTCCGTCATTTAGTTTTCCGTTGGAATAACTTTTATATATCTAAATACGCATGCATGGTGATTTCGGTGTTATTCCATTCTTTATTATTCGTTGGAATATCATGTTTGTGCATATTACGCTTTGACTTTGGTTCCGTTATTTATTATTCGTTGGAATAACTCATCATGAAATACCGCATGCATGGTGATTTCTTTTGTTATTCGATTCTTTATTATACTCAGTTGGTTAAAGTTTTGACTTCTATACTCCATGAAATTGGTGCAATATCCTTGATATTTGCGCTTCATCCAGTATCTTTTCGTGGAAATATTCTTCTAAGCATTCTTAAATTTTACTCTACAAAGAAGTATCATGTTGACAATTTGGACATTATTAGTTCCTGAATAAATTAATTCTTGAACTTGTTTTATTGAATTCTTATATCATTGTCATCATCCTCATATTTATATTTTGTTGAAAGTCATTTGTGGCCTGTAGTGCATAGATGGACTTGGTATGATTATGACCAGAGATTATTCGGTGTAATCATGACCATAATGTTACAAATGATGTGGTAAAAGTCCTCATTAGCCCGTAGTGCATTGATGGACAGTTGTTGGCATGATCATGACCATTGATGAATACACGAATATCCTTGGCCCATAGTGCATGGATAATTTGTGGTCGTGACCCTAATGAATATCATTGGCCGTAGTGCAGGGATGATGTGGATTATTATTAAGCTGAGTCTAAGCGATAAAAGTGATGAAAAATCTTTTAAATCATAAAAGATAGTAGATTTTATTCTCTACTTGACTCTTTTAATGGATTGCTTGTTTCGCTGTAGTTAAACTTGATGTTTGTTATATTGTATCAGTTTAACACTAATTAAGGCTAATGATAATTTATTCTGCATTATCTTAGTCATAATATTTCTTATTGGGCTAGTTGAACTCACCCTTTCTTTCACTGATCTCTTCAGGAAATGAGAATGTGGCTGAGATGAGTCGGGGAACGGAGTGATGGTCCGGATGTTAGTATTAGCTAGTAGTCCTCACTATTCTATTAAATAGTGTGAAAATAAATGTAATGAGGACTTATTCTAAGAGTGGGTATTGTCTAAAAGACAGTATTTGTATTAAAACTCACAGCTGTCTTGTTGCATAATCAAGTTGTATTTGAATTTAGTACCATGTATTTGGCGACTCAAGTTAGGTGATGTATACCTATTTTGGGGGCGTCACAATAATGGTAGAAGTCCAATAGAAAGTGATATGCAAGCCCAAGTGTTTGTTAAATCATAAGTCCAATCTATTGTAATGCAAGCCCAACAAGAAATTAGCTAGATTAAGTAGCAAGCCCAATGTGATTAAGTTATGATCCATGGAGCAAACCAAGTGTAAAGTGGGTAGTCTTGATGGGCAAGCTTTTTGTGTGATGAGCAAGTGTTGTGCTAGGCAAGTTACTTAGTGGTAAAGTGATGAATAGTAAGGAGGTGGAAGTTGAGGAGGTTAGTTAAGGAGGTGGGATGTCCTAATATCCATAATACCCTAACTTAGCCAAGCCTATAAATACCAAGCTTCACAATTCATTTGTTGCTTGATAAAATTACTCCCAACTCCTCTCAAGTTAAGTAACTTATTGGTTAGAGAGAATAAGCACATAAGTCAAGAATAAGTCATTCATCCTTTGCTAGATTTTCCAAAGAGAAGTGAAGTAATAGTCTTCAAGGGTAAGACTCTAGTCTAATATATCTTCTATCTCTACTATAATAAGATTGATAGAGAAGTATGATTGTATGCTAAGATCATATAAGAAGTTATTGATGAATGAACTTAAGCTGAATAAGTTGAATAAACAACTTGAACTTAAATAAGTTGATAAACTTGTGAAGAACTTATCATATGTTTGTCATATGATGTTAGTATATTCAATATAGTATGAGAACATTGATTGATGGACTTAAGTCTATAGTAGGTCATGAGCAAGAGAATTTGTAGTTAATAAGTTGATTAAGATATTGACTTATGA
The DNA here is from genome assembly GCA_020205615.1 of Panax quinquefolius. Classification (NCBI taxonomy): domain Eukaryota; kingdom Viridiplantae; phylum Streptophyta; class Magnoliopsida; order Apiales; family Araliaceae; genus Panax; species Panax quinquefolius. The sequence goes on from CM035152.1 coordinate 138,289,108, forward strand.
GAATAAGTCAAAATCTACTTTGATAAAAAAATTGGTGAAATAAGTAACTTGAAATGTTCATATGAAGAATAAAATCCATTTAGAATTGTTAGTAATGAAGTTTTGCCAGAATTCACACAATTAGACGATAATTGTCGAATTCGTGAAATTCTCGGAATGGAAGTCGTATTTTGTGTTTGAAGTCAAAAATGTTGGTTTTTGATGGAGACAAGTCATATTTGACATTATAGAGTCATGACTCGAAAAGAACGAATTCCGACTTAGAACGAAGAAACGAGCGTTGAACGTTCACGAACATTTATCGTTTTCGTTAAAAATGAACTAATAGGTGAAAGTTTAGCAAATGAAGTCAAATAGATAAAATTCATGCATGAACGCATAGAGTATGTAATTTGTGAACCGTAGGCTTTTGAACGAGCCAATTCAGACTTATAACGAAGATGTTATGTGTCCGGGAGTTTCGTAAAATTTTCAAAATCTTCAATTTATCTAAGGTACAGAGTCCGCGCCGCGGCGCGACTCACGACCATAAAGCTAGCACTGCAGCACGAGGCTAGAATCGAGCACACTACATTAAATGAAAGCCGTTGTAGCGACATAAAGGGTAAGGAGGACTCACAGCGTATTGCCGAAGTCCCGGCTCTGTAGACATCGCTAACTTCATGGCCAATGACGTGAGTTTTGAAAGCAATAGGTGGCGCCGCAACGCAAACCCTAGGAAATGGACAGTAAAGAATATTTATGAGTACAACTTGAACAGTAACTCAGCAATAATAAACTGAGGAACTTAATATGATATTTTAAGGTACTTTTAAACCTTATGTATGATGATTAGAGTTAATAACCAATTGAATGTGAACGTAATGTGAATGACGTAATGAAAAGTCGGAACCCAAAATAACAGATCTAAGTCAGAATTTAGATTGAGATGAAGGGTAAGATATAATAATATACTTACTTGATTATATGTGACCTAATGTGGTACGTTAAATGATCATGTATTGTACAGACCTAGAGACTTAAAGTGTACGTGTGATAATCAGTAAACAGACGATGCTAACCCTTGTTCCAGTTCAGTCTGGACAAGTTGTGTAATTCATGTATTCTTTCGCATGAAGTTTTGAACGATGAAGTCAAAGCCTATTCTTTCGGCTAGACTTATTTTATGATTCCGTCAAGCATGATTTGTAATATCCCGAGTAAATTTTGAAAAGAGATTTGGTGAAAACCGAGTAAGGGAGGTTTATTTGATTCTGAGGACGAAATCCTTATAAGGAGGGAAGGATGTGACAACCCGAATTTTCATAAGTTATTAAAATAAGAATTTAATAATTAAAATTCTTATTATGAGGTGTATATATTTTGAATTATGTGATTTGGTGTGAAGAGAATTATATATTCATATGTTGGAGAATGTGAGATTTAATAGTTAATTAAACTATTAAAGAAATTAAATAATATTAGTTTATTTAATTAAGTTGAAATTATGTTATGAGATAATATAATTTTAATTATTATGCCTTGTGGGCAATGGAAATTATTATGAGTTAAGTTTCATTAATAGTGTGAATAATTCACTTAATTAAAATAGTGAATTAATACAAGTATAATTGATTTAATAAAGTGAGAAGGTGATATATTGCATGAAAATATAGATTTTAGTATAATGCGAGTAAAATATTTATTAAGTACGAAATGAGAGTGAACGTTTTCTAGTTTAATTTGTAGAACAAGTTCCTTATTATTCAGCTTTCATTGTTCACTCTCATGTTATTATCATTGCTACGTTCTATATCAGTGAGCATTTGTTTTCTCACTCTTGCAATTAACACTGCATCTAAAGTGGAGAAAGTTGATGAGCCTTCGACTAGCAAAGGCAAGGGCAAGATGTCCAAATGATGAAGACTTATGATAATTTTATTTAAATGTTTTATGTTTCAAGACTTGTTTTAAATATGTGATGTATTCCGCAAACTTATGTAATAATTTTAAGGTTAGATTACCTGGGATTTAATTTGAGATGATGATGTAACCCTTTAATAGGAGAGGTTATTGTTTAAATTATTTTAACTATGTCTTTATCCTTTATTATGGGATAAGTGAGCACCAAATCCTGTGGGAATGAAGTATCTGGATTTGGGGGTGTCACAACGACCACCGGTCGTATGCTATAAATGTGGAAAAGAGGGACATATCAGCCCAAACTGCCCACAACAGTTCAAGGTATATTATAATTGTGGAAAGGAAGGACATATCGCTCGAGATTGTACGGTAGCGAAACCAAGTCCAGCGGGGATGGTGACTCAAAAAGCTATCCCAGAAAAGTCAAAGTTAACGATTCTTGGAAGAGCGTTTGTTGTGACTGGTCAAAATGCGAGGAACCCAAACGAGGTGATCACGGGTAAGCTAATCATAAATTCTTGCGAAGTTTATACCTTACTTGATACCGGTGCTACCCATTCATTTATCTCTCCTGCTTGTGCTCAACGTTTAAACTTAACTCCGGAGAAATTAGACTTTGATTTATCTGTGGAGACTCAGATTAGAAAAACTTTCATCACATCCACTCGTTTATAAATCTTGTTTGATCCAAGTTGGCACCATCACATTACCTGTTGATCTTATCTCTTTAAAGATACTTGCTTTTGATGTGATTTTAGGGATTGATTGGTTAACTACTCATCATGCCAAAATTGATTGTTTTCGTAAGGTTGTTAGTTTTTATATTCCTAACCAACCTGTTGTACGAATTCAAGCAACTAAACCATTAAAATCAATCACTGTCATATCTAGTCTTAAAGCTATTCGTTTATTGAAAAATGGATGTCAAGCTTTCTTAGCCCATATTATGGATTTGAATAAAGACACGCCAGATTTGAATAATATTCCTGTTGTTAGTAAATTTTCTGACGTGTTTCTTGAAGAACTTCACGCTCATCCCCGTAAGCGTGAAGTTGAATTCTTTATTGATCTTGAACTGGTACAAAGCCCATTTCTAAAACCCCATATCGAATGGCTCCTATTGAACTTCGGGAGTTAAAGGTCCAACTACGTGAGTTATTGGACATCGGTTTCATTCGGCCCTAGTACATCTCCTTGGGGTGCTCCTGTTTTATTTGTAAAGAAGAAAAGCGGGAGTATGCGACTTTGTATTGACTATCGAGAATTGAACCATGTCACCATCAAGAATAGGTATCACATTACCTCGTATTGATGACCTGTTTGACCGATTGCAAGGAGCACAATTCTTTTCAAAGATCGATCTTCATTCTGGATATCATCAGCTAAAGATTAGAACTGAGGATATTCCAAAGACTGCCTTCATAACTCGATATGGGCATTATGAATTTTAAGTCATGTCTTTTGGATTGACTAATGCTCCTGTGGCTTTCATGGATATGATGAACCGAGTATTCAAGGACTATTTGGATCAGTTCGTTGTTGTCTTTATTGATGACATTCTCATATATTCCAAAAGTCGTGAAGATCATGAGCACCATTTGAAAATTTGGTACTCCAAAGGCTTCGTGAAAACAAGCTATATTCCAAGTTGAAGAAATGCGAATTCGGCGAGAAGTAGCATTCCTTGGGCACGTGGTGTCAAAACATAGAGTATCCATTGACGGGCGAAGATTGAGGCAATACAAAGTTGGTTATTATCGGAGATTCGTGGAAGGATTTTCTCGAATTGCTACTCCGTTAACTCAGCTGACTCGGAAAGATACAAAATTGTATGGAGCGAGGAATGCGATAAGAGTTTCCAAGAGCACAAGAGGAGACTCATTTTAAGACTGTTACGACAATACCATCTGGTTTGGATGGATTTGTTATCTCAACGATGCTTCTGCAAAGGGTTTGGATGTGTTCTCATGCAGCGTGGGAAAGTCATAGCCTATGCCTCGCGACAACTTAAAGAATATGAGAGGAATTATCCTACTCATGATCTAGAGTTAGCGGTGATGCGTTTAGCGCTTAAAGATCTGGAGGCACTATCTATATGGAGAGAAAGTGGAGATATATTCAGACCATAAAAGCCTCAAATATTTCTTCACCCAAAAGGAACTCAACATGCGACAATGATGTTGGCTCGAGCTATTAAAAGATTATGACCACACCATTCAATACCATCCTGGAAAAGCAAACGTGGTAGCTGACGCGTTGAGTAGAAGATCATATGCAGGAATGAGTGCGATGATGTCAAGTATATGCATAGAACCAACTTTAATCGATGAAGTTAAAGTTGCTCAAGCCACGGACCCGAAGCTGATGCGTATGAAGAAGAAAGTACAAGAGGGTGCTATTCCAGAAGCAAGAATTGATGAAGAAGGAATACTTCGAGTCCACTCCAGACTTTGTGTTCCTAACGATTTTGATTTAAAGAACAAGATCATGATGGAGGCACACAATACACCATTTGCAATCCATCCTGGAAGTACCAAAATGTATCGTGGTCTTCGACATACATTTTGGTGGAACAATATGAAGAGAGAGATCGTGAAGTTTATCTCGAGGTGTTTAACTTGTCAAGGTGTAAAGGCGGAGCATCAAGTGCCTAAGGGCCCATTGCAACCACTTGAGATTCCGAAATGGAAGTGGGAACACATTACCATGGATTTCGTTACTATTCTTCCCACGGTTTCTCAAGGCATAAATGATATTTGGGTTATTGTTGATAGATTAACCAAGTCTGCTCATTTCTTGCCGATACGGGAGACTTATTCCCTTGAACGTCTTGCTCATATGTATGTAAATGAGATTGTGAGATTGCATGGCATGCCAGTTTCCATAGTTTCGGATCGTGACCCAAGATTCACTTCACGATTTTGGGTTAGCTTGCAAAAAGCTATGGGCACGGATTTACGATTCAGTTTGGCATACCATCCTCAAACTGACGGACAATCAGAGAGGACTATTCAAACTCTGGAAGATCTATTAAGACTCTGTGTCCTAGATTTCAAAGGGAGTTGGGATAAGTATTTACCATTGGTGGAATTCTCCTACAACAACAGTTATCAGGCAAGTATAGGTGTGGCTCCATTCGAAGAATTGTATGGACAAAAGTGTCGCTCTCCAATATGTTGGGATGAGGTGGGTGAAGCAACATTGTTGGGACCCGAGTTGGTACGTATGACTACGGAAAAGATCTAAATAATTCGACAATGTATACAAATGGCTCAAGATCGACAAAAGAGTTATGCGGATCTTCATCAAAAGGACGTGGAATTTAGTATTGGGGATCATGTATTGTTGCGTGTTACCCCATAGAAGGGAGTTACAAGATTCGGGAAGAGAGGAAAGCTCAATCCACGATTTATTAGTCCATTTCAGACTCTTGACTGAGTGGGAAATGTAGCCTATAGACTTGCGTTACCTTCAAGTATGTCTCGTGTTCAGATTATTTTTCATGTATCTGTGCTTTGTAAGTATGTGAAAGACCCGAACCGCGTTATTGAGTTAGAACCAGGATGAGATAGCCGAAGACTTAACGTACGAGGAGGTACCTGTCAAAATCTTGGATAAGAAGGAGCATGTCTTACGTACAAAGGTCATACCGCAAGTTAAAGTTTTGTGGAGAAACCATGTTATTGAGGAAATAACTTGGGAGTTGGAAATGGAAATGAAAGCGAGGTATCCTCACCTTTTCAAAACACCAGGTATGTACGTCAATTTCGAGGATGAAATTTCATGAGGGGAGGTTGTAAGACCCCAATTTATTATAAATAAAATTAAATTTCCTCTATTTATTATTTTGAAATAGTAAGGGTTGATTTGATTAATGTGGTTAGTTATGGGTAAAATGCGCAAATATTTCAAGTATACAAGTGGTTATAAAATATTCATTTTTATCGAAGAATATTCGTTTGGTAGTGGAATATTCTTACTGTCGGGGAATATTCGTACGACGGCGCAGCCTTGTGTGGGCCCTATAATAGAAAGTGGTTGGATGAAGAAAACGACAAGTATAAGTTGTTTTTAAATAACGACGTAGTTGTTACCGTTAATACTATTGGAATACCCGGTGGTTAAAACATAGTAGCACACGGTATTGCACCAATTATTGATTCTTACGTAGGAAGGCATTACTCAATAATTGTTACAGTAGTTATTGTTCAATATTTTATTTTATTGATTCAATAATTGGTACGTTGATATTTTATATTATTGTTGTTTCAATAATTGTCACTACATAATATTTTCATTATCAGATCAATAATTCATTTTATTTGAATAATATTATTAGATAACATTATTGGCAATGTCTAGAAAGTTCTGTCCAAGGAGAGGTTTGGTCACCTAATTGCGCGCCAGTAAGGAGAAATCCTTATTGGAAAGCCCCCACTTTCCTAGAAACTGCCTAGTTGTCAGTATTGTGATTCTGTAATATTATTTGTGAATAATTAATTATTGATTTATATGATAAGGAAAATATTCATTTTATGTGGATATAGATGGAGAAAATTTTTAATGTGACGATTGTTAAAAAATTGTTATTTTATCTTTTCTGATAAATAATTAATTTAAATTTATTATTATATTTTAATAATATAATAATAGTGATATTTTTACAATGAATGTGGGATACATGATTATATGAGGATGAGGAGTATTTTTGTTACAATTAATGTTTAAAACATGTTAAACATGTCGGTGGACCCCATTTCTTGACTGAAATAGATTTATAGCCCGTCAAATCGCCCGTTTATGGATTTCAGTCAACTTCTGCTTGGAATTTGGAAAACCTTAAACTTACAAAGTTGTAGAGAATGGAATTTACTATGGAAATGACATGTGGTTCAAATTTTTCTGACAAAAGGGCTATTTATTATGAATTATTGAAGTTCTGAAGTTCCAAAATAATTGATTTTTGGAAGTTTTAATTATTTATTTTATGAAAAACGTTTTTCTTACTTTTTCTAGAAGTTGGGCATATAAGAAATCTGATTTCAAAGGATGCGTATGAATTTTGTTATTAATAATAATATTTTATTAAATTTTCTACTTTGGTGTTCTAAGCATTTTCCTATAAATAGGCTGCTTAGGTTAGAATTGAAAATCACACCAGAAACTGAAGTTTTCTTTTCCTTTTCTCTCTATATTATCGAGCGTATTCTTGTGAGTATTTTGATACTTTGAGTGTGCTATATCGGATTGCAAGTTCCTTCAAAGACTATATCCCAAATTATTCCATCTGTAAATACAGATCTTTTCAAGGCAAGGGATGTTATTTTTTTCTTAAATGATATTATTTTCTTCAATATCATTATGCCAAAATATTGGTTTGAACTTTTAATCAAATTTAGAACTTTTTTGTGTTGGGGTTACTATTCACGTATACGGCACTATTCACGTATACGACACTATTCATCAAAAAATGAAATTTTTTTCCTTTTCGTCCAAAATATCTATTGTGGATACTAGCTTTGATTGTATCCATATTTTGATCATTCTTGAATTTTACTCCACTATGATTATTTATAAGGTATTTTTGGACATGGATAAACCAAAATATGAATCCTTAATATTTATTCTTTTGTTTCACTGGATTCGTTTTCTTTAAAATATTTTTTATCATCCTCAGTCCTAAATGATGGTATTACTGAATATCTTTGGCCTGTAATGCAAAGATGAATGAATTTTTGATGAATATCTTTGGCCTGTAGTGCAAAGATGTACAGGTGTTGAGATGAACATGACCGACTGATGAATATCTTTGGCCTGTAGTGCAAAGATGAATATTTGATTCAAGATTAATATTGATTGATGTTATAGGGATAAAATATTGATGATGGACTTTTAAATTCATAGATAAAAGTAGATTTCATTCTTTACGTAACTCTTCTATGAATTATTATTTCCGCTGCGAATATTGATCTGAAACTTATTGTCAATTGTATTTTATCAGATTTTTTCCCTGTTGAAGACTAACGATAATTTGTTCTATATTATCTTAGTCATAATATTCTTTACTGGGCTAGTTGAGCTCACCCTTTTCCTTTTTGTTCCATTTTTCTTCTTAGGAGGCGAGAATGTAGTGAGTTCTAGCTGGGGTGTGGAATGATGATTCTAGAAAGTTGTTTTAGTAGTCCTCACCATTTTTATAAAATAATGTACCAATAATTGTAATGAGGACTTATTTGGGTGAGAATATTGTCTAGACGACAATATTTGTATTTAAACTTACAGTTTTCATGTTGTATTAATAAAGTTGTAGTTGTTTCTGTACCATGTTATTGACGACTCAAAATGGGTGATGTATACCTATTTTGGGGGCGTCACATGTAGGGCATGTGAAGTGCAGATAACTGTAAGCTGTTAAACTGTTATTGGTAAACAACGATCAAGGCAAGTCTTTCAGTTCCTATTTGTTATGTGAACTTGATAATTAATTGTTTTAAATCTTTATTGCAAAGAACATGATGTGTTATATATATGTTGAATGTATGAAACATTAAAGTCAATTTATGACTACGTTGATTAAATGAATGCTGATTGAGTAAGGAACTCAATCTTTATACTTGTTATGTGAACTGCAGCATGTTTGTTATGTAAGTTTAATGTTTATGAGATGTATGATAAGCATGTTATTATGTGCTACGTGATGCATGATAACTGTTAGATCTTGCTGGGCTGTCGAACTCAACCTTGTAAATAACCATTTTTGCAAGTTAATGATTGAAAGTAACACTATATGCTACTTGAATGACGTGGATCAGAAATAATACACGAAGATTAACATTTTAGCTAAAGTTGTTATTCCTTTATACCATGATTAAGATTCATGAGATGTACTAAATGTTTTATGATGTATAGTTTTATGTTGAGTTGTAAAGCTAAAGTTAGAGTAATTTGATATGTAAAGGTTATCAGATTGAAATGTAAAATTTTATAGAACAACAGTGATAAAGTGAATCATAAAATAAGATTGATTCAAAGACAGGTAGATGATAAAGGTTTTGATTCAGGAAATTAAAGTAAAAAAAACATAAAATTTTAAAGACTAAAAGACAAATTACACCCCAAACTTTACACCTCCGTTGATATTTGCATCCCAAACTGAAAAAGGTGTCTAAGTACACCCCAAACTTCATTCCTGCTGAACAAAAGACACACTTTACTGACTTAACCGGTCAAAAGTGACCGGCTAAGACACAAATCCACATTTGAAGGGGTATTTAAGACTTTTCCTTCTTTATCTTCTCCAACTTTATTACAGAGCTCTTGGTGTTGAAGTCGGGCACCATGTCCTCAACCAGTACTAGCTCTTGGTATTGAAGCTCACACTGATGTAAGTGCACTCACTTTCATACTCCATAACATGCACATCGGAGATTGCGAAATGTGTTCCAAACTCCATAACATGCCCGCCCTGCAGCTCTTCTACCAAGGCAGGTGGGTGATTGCAAAATGTGTTCCAAACTCCATTATCATGCACATCGGAGACACCATTGAGATTTTAAGCAATGGTAAGTATAAAAGCATTCTTCACAGGGGAGTTGTGAACAGGGAAAAGGTAAGGATTTCTGGGTCAATTTTTCTCGTGAGCCTCCTAAGGAGAAGATCATCCTAAAGCCACGGAGATCAGGAGGCTCGAGGGAAATTTGAGCCACCACTCTTCCCTCCTCGCACCTTTGCTCAGCATATGGATCATAAGCTGTTCAAGAAGAGCCAGGAAAATACCAACACAAAAATTTGTTAGCCACAGGAACAAGGACAGGGGATTAATCCTCCTAAAACTAAAACTTCTCACCCAGAAGAACAGGGAACTAATCCTCCTGAAAAAAGAATTTCTCAGCAACAGGAACAGGGAAATCATCCTCCTAAAAGTGGTTAATTTCACAATCTCTAGAACAAGAAAGCCGCCAACATCGCCTTTTAATCTTGCTACCTAGTTATCTTGGTGTTTGTGTTCGACATTTTAGTCATAACAGGTAAAATGTTGGCCACAATATGGAATACTTTCCAATTTCTGGGGCCATATGTTTTGCTTAATTTATTCAATAAATTTGTTGCATTGTATTTTATAGTATGTTGAATATGGAAATTGTGGTTAGTTCAATTCATCAGCTATATGTTATAGAAATTTTAGTGTGGAACAATTTCTAATTTTGCTATAATTGGAATACCCACAAAGTTTAGTGATCTGCTATCGTGAAATTAACTTAATATATTGGGCTTATTAGAAATTTAGTATTTAAAAAAAAAGCAAAGAAAAAACAGTTGCATATTCTGTTATCATGAAAAGAATAGTATAGCAGAACCCAAACGAAAGAAACAGGACGACCTTCATCCTAATAGAGTTCTACCCATTGATCCAATTATCTATACATAGTCTGGTTTGAGTACAACGTGTTATAATCGTTACAGAATCAAAGTAATATGAAAAAATAATTCCATGTACAACAACAAGAACTCCTTGATTACGGAATAACATAAATATGATGATAGCGGCTTACATTTATGAAGATTGTATTGGTAATGCATAATCACTTGATATGTTTGAAGCAGAGACATCATTTTCTTCATTCAAGCTTCACCTGCATTAATTCACAAAATAGACAAATTCAATCAGCCCAAACTGCAATTGCCCACTTGCATTATAATCTAACCCTCTTCAAACTTTATAAAGCTCATCCTCCTTTCTTTCTCTCTCTATAGAGCTATCTTATAGCTTCTGCAATGGCAAGGAAGACAAAGGAAAAGGAGGAGGGTTTGTTTTGGGATGGATTTATAGAGGGGATGCCTGTGTTTGCAAAGGAGTTGATTGCTGGTGGTGTGGCTGGTGGGTTTGCTAAGATTGTTGTCGTTCCTCTTGAGTGTGTCAAAATCTTGTTTCAGGTACATTGATTAGGTGCTTTTTTGGTCTGTTTTGACTTAATTATGGATCTTGATTTGAAATGATCGGTGATGTTGAAGTAATCTTTAATGGGTTGGATTCAGGAACTCTTTTTTAGTATTCTGGGTTTGTCATAATTAAGGATCATTTATGTTGTTTTTAGTGAATTTGTAGTTTATGATCTCTGTGGAACTTGTGATTAATTATACGATAATGCTGGGTTTTTTTTCATATCTCAATTGGGTGTGGGTCAGTGACTATTTCAGAGGGAATGGAGCAAGTGTTGCTCGAATTGTTCCTTATGTGACATTGCATTATATGGCCTATGAACAATATAGGCACTGGATTGCATACAGTTTTCCTGACATTGGAAACGGTCCTGTTCTTGATCTTATAGCAGGATCATTTTCAAGACACACAAAAAAACACAATCAAGGAAGACAGAGGAGGAGCTTTACTATGCTACTGAATCACTCTGTAATAAAGTTGGAGCAGATAAAGAAGGAAAAGTCTGAAATACCCCTTCAAATGTGGATTTATGCCTTAGCCGGTCACTTTTGACCGGTTAAATCAGTAAAGTGTGTCTTTTGTTCAGCATGAGTGAAGTTTGGGGTGTACTTAGACACCTTTTTCAGTTTGGGGTGCAAATATCAACAGAGGTGTAAAGTTTGGGGTGCAATTTGTCTTTTAGTCAATTTTAAATTATTTCGCATTTTATAAAGTTTAACATCGAATAATGATGTAAAATCAGAAGTTAGACGTGTTATTAACGACCGAAGTCGATAATTGAATTGTGTGAAATTTGGGGTCGTTACAGTTGGTATCAAAGTTGATAGGTTAGAAACCCTAGGTAAGAGTACCTTAGGCTATAACCTTAGAGAAGATAGGAGAAGATAATGAAAGAATAAGCTCAAATAAAGTTTGAACAATAAGAAGTAGTTTAAAAAAATTATAATGAATGGATTAAAACATGCATTAGAGGATTCAAAGAAGAATCTCATGAGTTATAAGGAATATGAATGTGCGGGTTACTAGAACTCCAATAATAAGGATGTAATGTGATAATAAATAGACAATGTCTATAAAAAGAAAATTATAAAAAAAGTTAAGAATAAAAGTTATATCTAGGTATGGTACAATCGTACTCTTTAATAGTTGATATATGGTATCTGGGCTAAACGATTCCTTCATAGAGCGGATGTATATACGAACTAGCAACTCGAAACCTAGTTTATTGGTCGTTTGTGGGAAACCAGTCAGCGTGCCATATTGAAACTATTAGAGACTCGATGTGTACCAAGTATAGAAAATGGATACGTATGATGAAAATGTGGAACTTGAATGAAATGTTGAGTAATGTAAAAGAAGTTAGAAATTCTTAAAGGAAGAATTGTTATATAAACAAGGAAATTCAAAGAAGAATCTTGAAGAGATATAAAGATAAGAAATGGGAGTTACCTAATATGACCCCCCCCCCCCCCCCCAAAACAGGTATACATCACCCATCTTGAGTCGCAAAATACATGGTATAAAATTCAAATACAACTTAATTATACAACTGTTGTGTAAAATACGACAAAACATAAGCTGAGAGTTTAAACAAGAATAATGTCATTTAGACAATATCCACACTCAATGGTGTCCTCATTACAATTATTAACACATTATGCCGTAGAATAGTGAGGACTACTAAAGCCATTTATCCTGGACCATCACTCCATTCCCCGACTCGTTCCAGCTATATTCTCATTTCCTGAAGAGAACAATGAAAGAAAGGGTGAGCTCAACTAGCTCAGTAAGAAATATTATGATTAAGATAATGAAGAATAAATTATCCTTAGCCTTCAACAATATAACAACTAATAGAATACAATAGACAACAAGTTTTAGATCAACAACTACAGCAAAAATAAGCAATCCATTAGAAGAGTCAAGTAGAGCATAAAATCTACTATCTTCTATGATTTAAAAAGTTTTTCATCAACTTTATCGCTAAGACTCAGCTTAATAAATAAACCACATCATCGAATCATCCATGCACTACGTGTAACGCCATAGAAAATCGAACCTTTGTAAATACTTTTATTAATGAATAAAATAATATTATTTATTATTATTACGTGTTGATAAGATGAATGTCGTTCTATAACCTAGAAACGTCGAAACTTTGTAGTATTTTTAACTACGTGAATGAATTAAAGTGTTTGAATTTCTAAGACAAAAATAAAAGCTTTCTGAGAAATTTTCCAAAAAACACTATTCATCGATTTCCGCTCGAGAATTATTTTTGAACTTCCGAGAAATACGCAACGTTATAATATCAAGGTGGGATTGATTATGTAATAATAATCTATGTATGGAAAACATAATATTTCGCATGCGGACCTAATTTGGGAACGTTAGGTTTATTAAGAGTTAAGGAAAGAAAGTTGTAATTGTACGATGCGTATGCATTTTACGAGGTAATGAACGTAAGTATAATACGACGTATTATACTATTAAGTATGAAGAATGGAATGGTGTATATTACAATTTAATATATGAACTAGCATACGAGACTAATACATGGTGTATATATGTTAAGATTATTAATTGAATGTAATGGACTTGTAGGATTATTAGCATAATGGTAGAAGTCCAATAGAAAGTGATATGCAAGCCCAAGTGTTTGTTAAATCATAAGTCCAATCTATTGTAATCCAAGCCCAACAAAAAATTAGCTAGATTAATTAGCAAGCCCAATGTGATTAAGCCATGATCCATGGAGCAACCAAGTGTAAAGTGGGTAGTCTTGATGGGCAAGCTTTTTGTGTGATGAGCAAGTGTTGTGCTAGGCAAGTTACTTAGTGGTAAAGTGATGAATAGTAAGGAGGTGGAAGTTGAGGAGGTTAGTTAAGGAGGTGGGATGTCCTAATATCCATAATACCCTAACTTAGCCAAGCCTATAAATACCAAGCTTCACAATTCATTTGTTGCTTGATAAAATTTCTCCCAACTCCTCTCAAGTTAAGTAACTTATTGGTTAGAGAGAATAAGCACATAAGTCAAGAATAAGTCATTCATCCTTTGCTAGATTTTCCAAAGAGAAGTGAAGTAATAGTCTTCAAGGGTAAGACTCTAGTCTAATATATCTTCTATCTCTACCATAATAAGATTGATAGAGAAGTATGATTGTATGCTAAGATCATATAAGAAGTCATTGATGAATGAACTTAAGCCGAATAAGTAGAATAAGCAACTTGAACTTAAATAAGTTGATAAACTTGTGAAGAACTTATCATATGTTTGTCATATGATGTTAGTATGTTTAATATAGTATGAGAACATTGATTGATGGACTTAAGTCCATAGTAGGTCATGAGCAAGAGAATTTGTAGTTAATAAGTTGATTAAGACATTGACTTATGAGAATAAGTTAAAATCTGCTTTGATAATAAATTGGTTTAATAAGTAACTTGAAATGTTCATATGAAGATTAAAATCCATTTAGAATCGTTAGTAATGAAGTTTTGCCGGAATTCACACGATTAGACGATAATCGTCGAATTCGTGAAATTTTCGGAATGGAAGTTGTATTTTGTGTTTGAAGTCAAAAACGTTGGTTTTCAATGGAGACAAGTCATATTTGGCATTATAGAGTTGCAGACTCGAAAATGACCGAATTCTGACTTAGAACGAAGAAACGAGCGTTGAACGTTCACGAACGTTTATCGTTTTCGTTAAAAATGAACTAATAGGTGAAATTTTAGCAAACGAAGTGAAATAGATAAAATTCATGCATGAACGCATAGAGTATGTAATTTATGAACCGTAGGCTTTTGAACAAGCCAATTCGGACTTATAACAAAGAAGTTATGTGTCCGGGAGTTTCGTAAAATTTTCAAAATCTGCAATTTATCTAAGGCACAGAGTCCGCACCGCGACGTGACTCACAACCATAAAGCCCGCATTAGCATGTCAAAGATCGGAAAGCACATTGCTAAATGGTGTGCGCAGTAGCGACATGAAGGGTAAGGACTCATGGCCATGTGCAGTCCCGATCAGGTAATATCGCTAACTCTGCTAACCGCATGCATGAGTTTCAGAAGCGATAAGTGTGGCGCAGCATGGCCAACCCTAGGAAGTGGACAGTAAAGAATATTTATGAGTACAACTTGAACAGTAACTCAGCAATAATAAACTGAGGAACTTAATATGATATTGTAAGGTACTTTTAAACCTTATGTATGATGATTAGAGTTAATAACCAATTGAATGTGAACGTAATGTGAATGACGTAATGAAAAGCCGGAACCCATAATAACAGATCTAAGTCAGAATTTAGATTGAGATGAAGGGTAAGATATAATAATATACTTACTTGATTATATGTGATCTAATGTGGTACGTTAAATGATCATGTATTGTACAGACCTAGAGACTTAAAGTGTACGTGTGATAATCAGTAAACAGACGATGCTAACCCTTGTTCCAGTTCAGTCTGGACAAGTTGTGTAATTCATGTATTCTTTCGCATGAAGTTTTGAACGATGAAGTCAAAGCATATTCTTTCGGCTAGACTTATTTTATGATTCCGTCAAGCATGATTTGTAATATCCCGAGTAAATTTTGAAAAGAGATTTGGTGAAAACCGAGTAAGGGAGGTTTATTTGATTCTGAGGACGAAATCCTTATAAGGAGGGAAGGATGTGACAACCCGAATTTTCATAAGTTATTAAAATAAGAATTTAATAATTAAAATTCTTATTATGAGGTGTATATATTTTGAATTATGTGATTTGGTGTGAAGAGAATTATATATTCATATGTTGGAGAATGTGAGATTTAATAGTTAATTAAACTATTAAAGAAATTAAATAATATTAGTTTATTTAATTAAGTTGAAATTATGTTATGAGATAATATAATTTTAATTATTATGCCTTGTGGGCAATGGAAATTATTATGAGTTAAGTTTCATAAATAGTGTGAATAATTCACTTAATTAAAATAGTGAATTAATACAAGTATAATTGATTTAATAAAGTGAGAAGGTGATATATTGCATGAAAATATAGATGTTAGTATAATGCGAGTAAAATATTTATTAAGTACCTTAAATATTTTAGTTGGAAACTTTATGGAATAAAATAAATATTTATGGTATTAAATAAATATTTGATGAAAATTGTTATGGGATAGTTTATTTAAGTGTGATAAAATAGATGAGATTTATACGTATTTTATTACGCTTGAGTATAATTGTGATATTCTAAGTTAATTAAATAATTAAATTAGAGGAGTGAGAATTTGTTAAATAATGTTATGATTATAATGGTTGAATAGAAATTATAATTTTCTTGATAAGGTTAATTTTATTTCTTAAGGAATTAAAGGTACATAATCTAGTTTATATTTCTAGTTTATGTGTTCTTGAGTTTTTTTAAAATTAGAGTGTTGGTTAATGAATTTGTGGGTTACGATGTTATATATGTTATTAGATATTTATAATTTGATAATGGTCATCTAGAAACAAATTTTCAGAAATCAAATTCATGTATTTATACTAAAGAAAAGGAGTTTGGGTTTTGATTGTAATGTATGTTTTAATGTACTTTGGGACTAAAGTTGATGATGAAATCGTGATAGAAACTTTAAATTGTTGGATGATTGTTGTTCTCCTCTATAAAACAAAAATAATGCAATTTGAACGGATCGAATTAGTTAAGAAACGAATTCGTGATGAATGAATACACTTAGCATGTTGAAAATAAGAAAAAATTAGTATAAACAAATTAGAATTAGTATAAACCAATTTCCACATCAACTAAATTGAGAACTTTGCCCTTTGCTAAACCTATAAATAGAAGGGCTTGATCCTTTGTTTCATTCACCAATAATAAGGCCTCCAATTTTTGAGAAAGACTTTGTTGTGGGAGGACTTTTTATAAAGACCTCCTTGGTTAAATTTTGGTGTGGAAGTGCGTATTCAGTTTGCGAAACTCGTATTTTTGGGTATGTTTCTTATTTAATTTTTGGTAATGTTATTATTTTAAATATTGTATTTAGTTTGTTAGTTAAAGTTTAAATTTTGGAAGTTTAGTTAATTTTGTTAGTAAACTAGTTAGTTTACTATGTTTATTTTGGCTTGTAATTGATTATGTAAATGAGTTCTAATGATTGTAATTAGAGATATGAAGCCTTAACATCATCCAAGTGTAACCAAAACTCACAAAATAAAAGATTCACAAAGAACCATGTTGGACAGTTTTTGGGATCGAACTTGAGGACCATTTATGCTTTTAATTTATGTCTAAAAGCTTAATTTGATGATTGTATGTTATATCCCTCTAAGTTCTGAAGATTTCCTAACTTGAATGAACCAAAACGGAGTTAAAATGAATCCGTGGTGAAGATTTTAGTAAACCATGTCTAGAAATAAAAACTAAATGAATTGTGACTATAGTGTCAAATTCTCGAATAGCTATGTTGCCTAAAAAATTCTTAGTTTCTGGGTAGTTGTAGTGCACTGACTTAGGAAGCCATAGGCTTTGGAATGACCTCATTCCGACCTCGGATGAGGGAGTTACGGTGATTGGAAGGAAATGTGTCGAATTTGTCAAACTGAAAGTCAGTAGCAGGATGAGCTATTCGGGACACTGTTTAGATCAGTTAATGCTTCCAGAAACTTCTGGGCTTTTGGTATGTTATAGCACACTGAATTATCTTTCCATAGACTCTAGAACAGACTAATTCCGACTTCGGAGCAAAGAGTTATGACCATTCAAAGTAGTCGCGTCAAAACTGTCTAACCAACTCGGGGAAGTCACCTTGAAAGAATTTTCCAGAATTTTGTGTTTTGAATTTGGAAATGGTCAAAGAATAAAAGTTGTAGCCTCGGAAGTTATCTTCGTGTGGGCTCAAGAATCGCTTAAAAATGTTTTGAAACGAATCAGTTATAACTGTTTTAGCGGGAGAGGGTAAAGTTAGGAAAGAAAGAAAAATAGTTTTGAACGCCCCTTTTTGAAAACTGTTTTGGACTGTCTATCTTATCCGAAATGGGTGTCCAATAACTTTTAAAAATAGGTTAATATGATGTTTATAGCATATCCAAAGTTGGATGTCATCGGACTTATGAGATATAGCATAAAGTTTACATTACAACTACTATGCGTTGCTATGTGACTAATAGTTGATGTGTATGATTATATAATTGTGTGTAGGCACGTGAAGTGCGAGATAAGCGTAAGTCGTTAAAGCTGTTATTGGTAAACAACAATCAAGGCAAGTCTTTCAGTTCCTATTTGCTATGTGAACTTGATGATTAACTGTTTTAAATCTTTATTGCAAAGAGCATGATGTGTTATATTAATATGTTGAAAGTATGAAATATTAAAGTCAATTAATGACTATGTTGATTGATTAAAGCATGTTGATTGAGTAAGGACTCCATCTTTATATCTGTTATATGAACTTTAGCATGTATGTTATATGTTGAGCATGTTATTATGTGCTATATGATGCATGAAAACTATTAGATTTTGTTGGGCTGTCGAGCTCAACCTTGCAAATAACCATTTTTGCAGGTTCAAGATTCAAGGTAAAGTTATGTGTTACTTAAAAGACATAAATCAGATGTGATACTTGAAGATTTTTACACTTTGGTTATGTTATTATTATTTGAACCATGTTTAAGGTTCCGAATAATATATTAATGTTGAATCGTAATATCGTTTTTCGATGTAAATTATTGTAGTATTAAAATGATTCTGAGATATTTAGATGTAAAGGTTGAAGGTTTTGGGAAAGAGGATAGTTTGTAATAGAAAATTTTAATTATTCCGCAAATTTCAATGGTTGTATTATCGTTTAATGATGTAAAATTAGAGGTTGAATGTATTATTAACGACTGAAGTCGAGAATTAAATTGTATGAATTTTGGGGTCGTTACATGATTAATGTTTACCGAGTTATATTGTTGTGGTTTCCAATAGAAAACCGAGTATGTTAAAAATGTTTTTGTCATTTAACGACAGGCACGTGAGGTTGCCACAACTTAAACGTATACACGTTTAATGAATGTAGTGTTGATCAACATAGAGTACTATGGGCTGATCACCCAGAAGTGCTCATAAGATATGCCGGACTACGGACTTAGAGCCGAGTTGTCCTTTTCCAAAGAAATTATGAACTACTCATAGTCTTGAGCCATAATTGATATTCTACTGAATATTGTTGTTGAAAAACGTTTTGAATGAAAAGAAGTGCTATTTTGAATTATCGATAGTACTTCGTAACTATTGTTCAGTTACTGGAGATATATGAGTTCAATATTTCAAGCATGTTGTTTATTAGAATTGTAGTACTTGTTGGGCTAGTCATGCTCACTCTTCCTTGAACCATATGAACACAACCAAGATCGAGCGGACCGAAGGCTCCGACAAAGATAAGGGCAAGGCGAAGACGAACCCTTAGATTACTTTTATAATAGTGTAGGTAAATGTTTGTAATATATTGAATATTATGACAAGAACAAATGAATGGGTTATAAAGAACCTGGGGAAGTGTAATATTATTTTGAATATATAGAAGACATATTCTTCCTTTTGAGACTTTTTAATTGAATGAATGTGTGAATGGTAGTACCATGTAGCACCATCTGTCGGGTTGGAAGATACCCGAATTTGGGGGCGTCACACTACGGGCCAAGGATATTCATTAAATCATCAATGGTCATGACTATACCGAATAATCCCTGGTCATAATCATACCAAAAACTGTCCATCAATGCACTACAGGCCACTGAGGACTTTTACCACATCATTTATAACATTACTGTGTCATGATTATCTTAGAATGATCCCTGGTCATAATCATACCAAGTCCATCTATGCACGTAAGCCAAAGATGACTTTCATCACAATATAAGCATGAGGATGATGACAATGACATAATAACTCAATAAAATAAGTTCAAGGAAAAATTTTAATGATTTATAATTTAATTTATCCAGAAATCAATAACATCCAAATTGTCAACATGATACTACTTTGTAGAGTAAAATTCAAGAATAATATTCTTATACAAAAATAATTTGGACAGAAAAGAAATATATTTTTCGGGTGAATAGTACCCCAGCATGAAAAGTACTCTAAATACCCGAGTGAATAATATTCGGGTGAATAGTAACTCGTGAATAGTACTCCGACACGAAAAGTCCCCCGAATACCCGAGTGAATAATACTAGAGTGAATAGTAACTGGGTGTATAGTAACCCGTGAATAGTAACTCGTAAAAAAAATACCAAAGAAAATGATATTCCATGACGAGTACAAAAGAAATGATATCTCATACGAGTATAATAGAATATCTTAAGCGCAAATGGATTTTCACCGCCATGCGGTAATCCACGTCAATGCATCATTTCAAAATTTAATAAAGAATGAATACGAAGGATCATTCACCATGCCTGCAGTAATCCACATAGATAGGTTATTCCAACAGAATAATAAAGAATGGAATAACAACAGAATTCACCAGGCATATGATAGACCGCACAGACGGGTTATTCCAACAGAATAATAAAGAATAGAACCGGGTCATACGTAATACGCATAGACAGGATATTCCAACGAGAATATTCCAAATGCGAATAATGATAAGAATAATAAAGAATGGAATAGCAACAAAAATCCGGCACGATGAATCGCATGCAGAGTGAGTTATTCCAACATAATAATAAAGAATGGAATAATGAAGAATTTCACCATATATGCGATGTAACGCATGCATAGACAAGTTATTCCAACATAATAATAAAGAATGGAATAACAGAAGAATTTTCACCATATATGCGGTACTTCGCATAGACAAGTTATTCAACATAATAATAAAGAATGAAATAATAGAAGAATTTTACCATGTATGCGGTACCAGCAAAGGCAGAGTTATTCAACATAATAATAAAGAATGAAATAATGAGAAGAATTTCACCATGTATGTGGTACTTAGCATGAAAGGAGTTATTCCAACATAATAATAAAGAATGGAATAACTGGAGCTCTCTTCATGAATACGAAAGAAATAATACCCCTTACCTTAGAAGAAACTGGATACTGGAATAGTGAGGTAGCAGACTTCTCTTCTTCTCTCTCTATAATTTCTCTCTATAATAATTGCTCTTGTGAGACTTAGTGAATTTGTGAGAAATGAAGGAAGAATGAGCTTCTATTTATAGGAAAATATAGTTTCAATAATTGCACATTTTGGGGCTCGAAATATTACAGTATAATACCTTCCTCTTTTCCTTCATTTTTAATTTAGTCCTGCAAGTATTATTAAACTTGCACCACCTCTCCTAATAGTAAATCATGTGAATCAATAGTTCTAGACATGTGAGAATTAGAATTACAGTATAGTACCTCCATCTATACCTCTATTTTTAACTTAGTCATGCAAGTATTATCAATCTTGCACCAACTCCCCTAATAGTAAATGAATGTGAATCAATAATATACACATGTGAACAAATAGTTATAATCATGTGAATTAATAGCAATTAATTGCTCATTTATCCGGTTAATTACCCGATTGGTCAATATAACCTCCAGACATTAATTATTATCGAAATAAATGTCGATTTCCCCTAACACTAATAATTCACACACAATGGAACTATCAATTTCATCTTTAATCAACACGAACCTATTCATCATTAATATTATAACTCTCAATATTTAACAACCAGGTCGTTCCTAGGAAAGAGGGGGCTTTAGATAAGGATTTTCCCTATCATAGCTTAATTAGATTATCTAATCTCTCCTTGACAGAAATTTTAGACATTGTTAATATTGCAAATAATAATATGAATAACTTTGTCATCTCAATTATTGATATAAAATATTATGCAGATGATATTGTGACAATAATTGAATCAATAATATGAGAGATATGATCAAAGAATTCTTGTAGCAATAATTGAGTATAAGCTGAGTGATTTCTCACGAAAGCATCAATAATTAATCTGTGTGCTGCTATATGAAACCACACGACATTCGCATTTTTACTACTAGGTTATTTTATGGCAACTTGCTTACTTTGAAAAATTTTCACATATCACCCTTAACTTTAAACATTTATCAATTTAACCATTTACCAAAATAGAAAAATTAAATACTTTTATTTTATAAAATTTGGGATCTCACACCTAACTCCAATAGCCAAGATAACGAATAATGTCGTAAATGATAAAAAAGGAAAAAGGATCGTAAAACAAAACGATCACGAATTAAGAAAATTATTTTAGGGAAGATGATTATAGAATACGATCACGACGTGATCTGTTTAAGTTATAAAAGAAAGCTGGTCTGTAATGTTTGAATAATTATAGCTTGATGCTATGAAGATGATGTACTATGAAATAGTACAAGATAAACTCATGAGGAGTTATAGATAATGTGACACGAGGAATTCGTATCGAGCAAAGAACAAGTTAAAAGTAAGATAGAGTTAGGTGGGATTTCAATTGAGGATTCATGTGATGACTGAGTTGTACAAATATTTGTATGGGCGAGGGTTTGTGCTTGCACTCAGTTTATCGCATTGATAATCATTGGAATATTGGTGTCGCGCAATCAATGTATATGTGGCGAAAAGGTGATTCTTTTCTCATGTGTATGTTTGATAGTTATAAACTATTAAGATTAGTCAGATATTATTAGGATTAGGTGCGGTTCTTAAAACTAATGCATATGGTATGTTCGTGACTCATAATAATATGGTATGTTTGGAACCCCTCAGCGAATGGACACCTATGGTCTGACTAGGATAAGTTCTTAAACTCATACTATTGTGGCAAGTTCCTGAACTTCCAATGTGCAATAAGTTTGATGAACTATACTGGGGATATAGAAGGACTGTAAGTTAAAATACAAGAATATTTAGTATAAAGATTGAAATTGATGGAGAAAATTAGATATTCCAAATCATCTAGCTTTGTTAGATTTTCGAAATTTATTGATTTCGTGTCGATGGTTATACTTTTGATTTTTGAAAAAAAATGTGTTGGGTCACACTAGTGAACCAGAGAATTTTTTAAAAAAATAGTGCTATTATTCGCGTATCTATGTTGTTGTTTCGGTTAGACAAAAAAATGATTTTTAAATTTCAAAATACATTTTAACTATATGTATTAGGTGATATGATAAATGATGGAGTCATCAATGAAATGGAACCTGGTGTTGGATGTGATCATATGATCGTCAGCCCACTATGGTGAGATGTAGTATGACAACGTCATAATCATGACGCCATAAAAAGATTTTTGAGATTTCTTTAAGGTATGAGAATATATATATATATATATGTATGTATGTATGTATGTATGTATGTATGTATGTATATGTATATTTTGATTGATTTCTGAATTATTGTAGAAGTCTATGCTATTTGATTCAGCTAGACGAATATTGAAAGATGTTCATAAAATTCAAGCGTTTTTTTGAGAAGTTATGTCAAACCAAATTGTTTTGGTGCGGATTCAAATGTTGAAAAACTGAGGTGAAAAACCCTGTAGAAGGGGACAAGTTATCGGAGACAATGGTTCTGAAAGTAACGCATATAGTCGTTACAATGTTAAGATGTAATACGTTGTGTACGACGTAAGGGTACGATAGGCTGATCACCTAGAGTACTTGCAGAGAGTGTTTTCAGTCTGTGTGATTGCTAAACATTCTGTTAAAGATGATTCACAGTGGTGATACACTGTTAAACCTGGAGAAGAGTTCAAGGTCCGTATAGTCTTATGACTGTTAAAGGTTCAAGTCGAGATACTCGATAACCTAGGGACGTAGTTCAAGGTCTTCTGACCCCTCAGCATGATTTAGAATCTTTTAAATTCCTGTTATTCATATCGCTTCCCAATTATTGATCAATTGTGGAAGATTCTTATTATTCTGAAAGGTGAAAGTGGAAAGGATGAGAAAATTAAGCAAAACATAATAATTATGGAATTCCAGAAAGAAGAGAAATGTGAAACTCTTAAAAGAGGATGAGGTGAGGAATATGATGATCTTAGAAAAATTCTTAGAGAAAGAATTTGGTTGTAGAACCTAATGAATAAATAGATATTAACATAAAATTTATTTTTATAAATGGAATGAATGAATATTAGTAAGTCAAAAAAAATAAAAAAATCGAGGACAAAATTCTTAGAAGAAGGGGTGAATGTAATGCCCCGAGAGTTTGAGAATATATTATATGATAATGATCCTTAGAGAAAGATAATGAACGAGTCAAAGAATATGCAATACTCAAATATAATTGAGTCTAAGTAAAGGTTATGAAATAAAACTTACAAGACTTTATTATGAATAATGGTGGAAGTAGGAATATAAAACCTATATTAAGGTAATGTGTTGAAGTTATTCAACGATAAATTTTGAAAAGAAATTTGATAAAAACCGAGTAAGGGAGGTTTCGTTGATTCCGAGGATGGAATCCTTATAAGGGGGGAAAGATGTGACAACCCGAATTTTTATAAGTTATTAAAATAGGAATTTAATAATTAAATTTCTTATTATGAGATGTTTTGAGTTTGAGTATGTATATATGCGTGCTATATATTTTGAAATATGTGATCTGGTGTGAAGAAAAATATATATTCATATATTGGGAAAGTGAGGTTTAATAGTTGAGTTAACTATTGAAGAAATTAAATGAATTTGGTAATTTATTTTAAATATTTATTGAATTAAATAAATATTTTGAATAATTTATTTATTGAGAAAATAAATAATTTATGAAATTGAGGTAGAATAATTTAGTTACATGTGTATGATAATTAAATTAAAGCAAAGGTAAATTTTATTCTTTGAAGATTTAATTTAATGAATTAATTAAATTAAATGAGTTGTTTAATATTAAAGAAAATAGGTATATTAAATAAAGCGATGTTTAAGTCTAATTTATTAATTAAATTAGATATATAATTATTTATTAATCATCAGAATAATTATAATAAAAATTATAATTATTATAATTATTATAATGGTAAGCTATTTAAAATGGTGGCAGGTGTGACAGATAAAAACTATATAATATAAGAATATTAAAATAATCTAGTTTGGGAATTATGAGCTTAGCCAAACAAGGCCTTGTGGCCTTTGGCTTATTCAACTGACGTCTTTTTATTACGTGGGAGGTGAGGCTCTATCAGTTATATTACGCGTCTTATTTCTCCTAATGGCTAACTAAGAAGAATAGAGAGGTAGAGAGAAAGAATACAGAGAATTGAGAGTTGGAGAAGGAGTAGGATTGGGAAGGATTTGCTAGAACCTTGTTAACATCAAAGGGTTAAGGTATAATTTACCCCTAATTCTAATATTTGGTTTTTGTAATTTTCTATTCTCTAGAAATTAGGTTTTGGTTGAATTATTGTAGAAGATGATGTTTATATGTATGTATTCTCTTGCTAAATCTGTTAGTTATCCTCTATAAGTCTATGTTGGTGTTCAAATACATGAAATCTGGGTTTATAAGGAGAAAAGTAAATAACAGTGTTTTTGTTCAAAAAATGGCTTTAAAAAGTACAAATTTCATGCTTAATATGTGTTATAATCTGTTATTTGATGTTAGAATATGTTAGTATGTTAAGAAATTAAAACAACACAGTTTAAATCGTGTCAATTGATTAAGAAACGGAGTCGTGGTGATCAAATTCGCTAGAGATGTTAAAACATGAAAATAGAGTATGAACATGTGTTTTGGGTCAAATTTTAGGCTGGTTAATATTTTTATAAATTGTTAGAATTCTAGTATGCTGTAGTTCTATGAATTACGAATCCATAGAATCCAAAACAGACTAATTTGGATGTGTATAACTCAAGTTATGAAGATTAGTAGGAGAAAAAGAGTCAAAAATCATGAAGAACAGTAGCTTCAGGTCTCGTTTCTGCTAACGGGCGCAGCTGCGCTGTGCCCTAAGTCATTTGGGGCGCAGCTGTGCCCAAACTATGTCAGCTGTGACTATTTTGACCTATTTTAGTAAAATAGGCATAAAGTTTTCATACGAACTCTGATTAAGGCGATTAAAGATGATCCGGAACGAGGACGAATAGACCTACAACTTTTATTCTTTAAGTTTTTCAATTTGAGGTCGGGAACAATAGTCAAAATGGTCATATTTAGGCATGTTGTGTTGTCAGAGGCAATCGGAGGGCGTCGGGCATGCACGTATGCAAGTGTGGTGCTCTTGACAATAAAAGATGTTGTTCTAAGTTATAGAACATGAATATTATGAATTATAATGATGCTTAACATTAATAAATGATATATTAGATAAGTTGTATACGTATACTAAGCACACATAAGAGAGACAAATTGGGCGTGTGACGAATAAACGTCGAAACGCCGTGATAAGTGTTAATGAACGTAAAAAGTGTTTTAAATCAAATGAAATGAATATTATAAGATATTGAATAGGGTTAATATAAAACCAATAAGTAGTCCTAGTAAGACTTAAACACTTGAATGAACTTCGAGTTTGACTAAGAAGAAATATAGTGAGATATAAGTCTAAAGTTAACATAATCAAATTGAACATTGTGTATTGATTAATAAGAAGGGTTATGAGATGTAGAGTAAAGTTTACATTAAAACTACTATGTGTTGCTATGTGACTAATAGTTTATGTGTATGATTATATAATTATGTAGGGCACGTGAAGTGTAGATAACTGTAAGCTGTTAAACTGTTATTGGTAAAAAACGATCAAGGCAAGTCTTTCAGTTCCTATTTGTTATGTGAACTTGATAATTAATTGTTTTAAATCTTTATTTCAAAGAGCATAATGTGTTATATATATGTTGAATGTATGAAACATTAAAGTCAATTTATGACTACGTTGATTAAGTAATGAATGTTGATTGGGTAAGGAACTCAATCTTTATACTTGTTATGTGAACTGCAGCATGTTTGTTATGTTAGTTTAATGGTTATGAAATGTATGATAAGCATGTTATTATGTGCTACGTGATGCATAAAAACTGTTAGATCTTGCTAGGCTGTCGAGCTCAACCTTGCAAATAACCATTTTTGCAGGTTATGGATTGAAGGAAACACAATGTGCTACTTGAATGATGTGGATCAGAAATAATACACGAAGATTAACATTTTAGCTAAAGTTATTATTCCTTTATACCATGATTAAGATTCATGAGATGTACTAAATGTTTTATGATGTATAGTTTTATGTTGAGTTATAAAGCTAAAGTTAGAGTAATCTGATATGTAAAGGTTATCGGATTGAAGTGTAAAATTTTACAGAACAACAATGATAAAGTGAATCATAAAATAAGATTGATTTAAAGACATGTAGATGATAAAGGTTTTGATTTAGGGAATTAAAGTAAAAAAACATAAAATTTTAAATTATTCCGCATTTTATAAAGTTTAACATCGAATAATGATGTAAAATCAGAAGTTAGACGTGTTATTAACGACAGAAGTCGATAATTGAATTGTGTAAAATTTGGGGTCGTTACAATTACAATATTATATAATATTACAACACATTATGTACTTCTATACATTTAAATCTTCTTTCTTTAAGCATTCATTCCTCTTAACACCATCTGACCATTCAGGTCTTTCTGCTCTATCTGCAAAGGTTTTAGAATTTACAAGGGTGAGCATTTAATTGCCTAGTAAGTATAAGTAGTTGAATGAACAACCATCTCATGAATATAATAAGATTCTTCTGAAATCTTCAATAATTGAACAATAATTATGAACTTAAACAATCAGGAATAAAAAATTTCCTTCTACGTACTTTAAGCATTGTTGATCGATTTCATAATCAACATATGCGTGCAAGTATACATGGTCAACAAGTAATAAAGTGAAAGTAGAGTATCGTTCCCACGAAGAATTATTTAATAAAAATTACTAAGTACTAACTCTTAACTGAAATAATTTTATTTAAACAATCAATTTAATGTTGTAAATTAAAATATACAATTAAACTACTACTAACTACCACTAGTTGAAAATCAGGTTATGGATATTCAAGATCACAACTTCACTTATTGTTTCACTTATATTAAAACACTTGTTATTAATTATGCTCACTATTCTGGATTGTTAATCAAGAACTCATTAGTATTTATAACCACATTCAGATGCATTACAAACATTTCAATCCAAATCCATAGTTAATAGAATTGAATCAAACACCTTAATTAACTAATTCACTATATTCCTATGTAAATTACAATTAAAGAAGATTTAAAGCACAGGTTCCCTATCAGATTACATGCGGTGAGTAAGTATATTCCTATCCTAAACATAAATTATGAATTCTAACGCCATGTAAAAAACACAATCACATGCTATTATAATCAGATCTAAATCTATACTTCATCTCCCGAATTCATATAGATTATCATAGTAATTGTTAGCTAGACAATTAAACAATTATGCAAAAATTATAATAGACAATCCAATAATAGATTACAGTAATTAACAAAGAAGCATACTAAAATAAGTTATTCAATAAGATCCATTGCAATCTTAAATGAGAAATTTAGTTCATAGTCATTGAATTCAAATCAAGAATCCACAATTGAATAAACATTAAAAGACAAAAATAAAAGTAGAGGAAAGAATGAAATATGTTGTCTGCAAATCTAATGCTCCCCACGAGCTCCTACTTTGAATCCTCGATGTTCTCCAAGTTGTTTCAATCTCCAATCCAATCTAAACTAGGATTTGTGAAAAAAAGATAGAATCTAATGGACTATATCCCTAAACTAATCTATTAACATGGAGTCCCTATCAAATGAATAGCTTATTATATGCCTCACATCATGTATTTTTAAGTTAATTATAAGTTAAATTCCTAGCTTAGGAGGAAACCCAATCCAATTTGGAGTAAAAAAAGTATCAAAATTCACCTGAAAACGAGTCCCAACTTGATCTAGCTCAACCCTAACGCCCCGGCGCTGCTCACGGCGCTAGTAATCTACCTCTAAGTGCCCCGGCGCTAGAAATAGCCTAGGTTTGAACACCCTGGCAGTTGACACTTTTCTAAAATTTTCTGCTCTGACGTCCTTTGGGAAAATGGTCATAACTTCTTCGTTCGAACTTCGATTTAGATGATTCAAGATGTTCCGAAAAGAGAAGTAGATATACAACTTTTATTCTTTGATGTTTTTCGAAATACGGGTTGGATAAATGCTAAAATCAGCCTTGAAGTGGCTTCTATGTAAATGGCAAGCCCAAAATACGAATCTAGCAACCCCAAACGTCGATCCAAATACCTTTTGTCCCAATTCCTAAATAATAAAGTAAAACACGCATGAATAGATACAAACACTTAAAAAATACAAAGACTAAGCTCAAACGCACTCAATTCATAGGTACAAAACCTACTAATCAAATACCCCGAAACTTAAACCTTTGCTTGTCCTCAAGCAAAACAAACCAATGATATACATAACAAAACCAAACATGATGCACATGTGAACTATTATACTCTACAATCCTATAAATCTAACAATAAAGTAGTATGAGTTTTAACAACATCCCTTAGAGATATCCTCAAGAAATGGAAACGTACAGAACATCCTATCAATGCAAATCAAAAATTGAAACCACTCCTGTAACGCCCCAAAATTCGGTCTATTTTCACATCCGGATTCCGTACGTCACGATCCCATCTTCTTCCAAACATAAATCATTATATAGCTAAATATAACAACATACATCCTCAAATCCCAGGTTCTAAAACCTTAAAACCTCTTTTATTACAAATAATGATAATTACATTATTCTTTACATCTTGTACAAGTGACTTTTATCCGCACCAAGGATACATAATCGTTCATTAAACTATTCTATAGTTTAATTCTATCATTCTATATTATAAGTCTTCGCTTGATCTTCATGCTCATTCATATAATGAATGATACTTCTTCTGGATACCGATCAACTTGATCTTTATGGAATCCTTAAGTTCTTTCTAACATCGTTCGCTGAAAATGTTTTAATTTAAAGTAAGTGTGAGCATTCAATTGCCCAGCAAGTCATAACAGTTGAACAAACAACTTTAAGAATTCCAACATTCTTTTAAGACTTCAATAACCGAACAAAGGTTATGAAGCAGCTTGAATAATAGGAATAATCTCGATTCCTATCATTTTAAAACATTAGTCACATTCACTTTGAAATACTTTCATTCTCTACTCTCTTTCATACACATTCTGTCTGGCTAAAATCAATAGCACAGACTTAACAATAACGATTCATTTATAAATAGAACATTCTCTTATTGACGAGTTATATCACATAATAGTTCATCTCATAGAAACACCGAAGTGTTCAAATTATGGCACAAGGCCTCATACATTCTAACACATTGTAAAAATATCACACATTTGAACATAGACAAAACTTCTCAAGTTCAACATCTGAGAAGTTTTAGAAACTATCATTCATTAAAAATATGAATGAAGTTAGGAAACTTGCCTTACGCACAGCTACAGCTTATAGTTTGCGCTGAACTACTCATTCCAATTTCTATGTAGCACATAAGGAAATAACACATGTACCAATTAGTCATATACTTGACTTTCACATTGGTTTACATAACTTCCCTTCTTAGGGTTCACGTTCTTACAAATCAAGTTTACGCGACCAACTTCCTTTACCGGTTAACGACTTCATGACATACGGAGATGTCTTACTTAATACGTTCATCATCTTTGATGATTTACATTCTTATCTTCTTCTTATAACTCTCCTAGGACTCAGCACACATCGTGTCTCTGCTAGTAGTCCATATGGTACTCTGAGTGATTTCCCACAAACAACCAACAAACAAGTTCCCGTCTCATCTACACTGCCCATAACAGTGAGTTAGATCGGTTTCCAGTTTTGTATATACCTTCACTCTCTGAAGGAATTGTTTAGCCCAACTCCCATATATCAACCATCAAAGGTTACGATTGTACTACAACCTAACTTATCTTAACTTATCCGAACTATTAAACTATAATGTTCGTTAAGTTAATTTCTTATTCCTTATGGCTTTCTGACAAATAAATGTCATACCTCCGGATTTATTCTTTATCTTCTAAGTCATATAGTCTTTTATATACTCAGAATGATCATTCAATATTCATTCTACACATTTATAGCGTTAACCATTTTACATTACCTTATTCTTATCTTACAACGTCCAATTCATTCGACTCGAAACGTCATCCAAGTTATAAACATTAACTCGGCTTGTTTTACGTTATACGCACTTGTCTTTAATTCAGCTTCTTCACCATTCACGGGTTTAATCATTGATCTTCATTACCTTACGGTCAAACCATACACGGGGTGTAGGTTCTACCCGTTTAGTATTCGCGTACACTTAACCTTTAACTCGGTTCAAGTGTTCAACGCTTACATTTCATTCTAACATTCTCATCTGACTCACATTCGGTTTTCACTAATCTTATTACCATTCGCTATGGCTTTCTTGATAATTCATATCTTACTTACTACTTCCATCAACGTCTAAGTCATACAACTAATGTATATTTAAAACGTTCGCTCGACGTGAATACGATTCACGAGGATCGTTTACGTATTCAACATTTACGTTACTTGCCTCTTAATTCTATTCAACCTTCATCCAAGGTTTTAATCGCTTTCATTCATTACTCGTCACCTGAACCCCATGTTCATTATTCTTTCTTAATGTCGAAGTCATACGATTCGTTGTATGCGATCGATCACTCATCGCAACAGCGTTGCATTCACAACGTCTAAACGCTTTACATTCATCTCTCATTACCATGACATAACATTGAAATGTTATTCATTACCCTCGTTAATCAACATCTAAGGAATCACCATTATAGCAATCCCTCCCGTTCGTTTATCGCGACTACGGCCCCCGGATATTAGTTTCGTAACCCGCGTCTACATTCTTTGTCTTTTAATCTCATTTAATCTTTTCGTTCAATCTTCATCAAAGGTTTAAAACACTTTATTAAGTGATACATTAATTGAACTACATGTTCATACAAAGCGTGCACTCGGGCTAGCTTTTCCTCATTCTCTCCCTCTTTATCCAAACTCTCTCTCTCTCTCTGTAAAGTGTTGGTTGAAATTTTCCAACCAAACAAATGAGCTTAAGGCTTGTTTATATAAAAAACCATGGCTAAGGGCATTTTGGTCATTTCACCCCACCTCCTTACTATTCATGGCTTAGCCACCAAGTAATCACTTTACTTGGTGGCCAAGTGGCCGCCCCACATGCCCATGGGTCTCCCCCATGGGTTGCCCCATGGGTTTTATCCATCAGGTGACCCATCGGTTCGATCCGCGGTTTATTTCTTGGATCGGGCTTAATTAAATCTAACATTGAGCCTTACATTAATTCTTAATGGGCCTACAATAGGCTTGATTAAACATTCCATTGGGCTTGATATAATCTAAGTCCAATTAGATTCTTCAAAGTCCATGAACTCAAAGTCCATTAAGACTAATCGCATTCTACGCATCCCATTCTCGTATTCTCTTCGTATATAGTTTGTACGATATTCATATTATACGTCGTAATAATCTTCGTACTATACTCGTATAATAACTAATATCATACTCGTATTTCTCACGCATAATAACCCTAGTTATTATACGAAATCATTAAAATCTCGGAACTCACGTTTCCTAACCCTTAGGTTTTAAGTCCGCAGGCGAAAACTTCATTTTTTCCATAACTGAAATATTATTGAATATTCCATTACGTCTTAGGATTATATCATTATGCGTTTCTCTGAAATTCAAACTAAATCTCCGGACAGAAACGGATGAATAGTGACTATTTTGTCTTTTTCCCCGAAAATATTTTTGTTTTCGGAAAAATTTTATTTTCGCCTTGAAATTCTTACTCGTTCAGTCTAGCTCATAGCCAGAATCCTCTCGATTTATAATCATTCTAGGTTATAGAACGATTAATAAACACATAGAACAGAATAGTATTAATAAAATTCATTTTATTAATAACTAATACTTTAAATCTTAAATTCTGGACAATCCAATTTTTCGGGTTGTCACATTCTTCCTCATAAAAATTTTGTCCTCGAAATTTCTTAAAACCACACCCATTTTCGGGTCATCACATTCACCCCTTCTTCACAGAATTTCATCCTTGAAATTTTATCTTACTCATCTTCTCAACTTCTCTTCAAAGAAGTTCTTATCTTTCATACATTCCCTACCCTTCATAACTTATCAAGAATCATGAAGTGAAAGGAATAAATAGGAATATAAGGATTCCTTTAAGACATTTCATACTTTTCCTGAGGGGTCAAATCGACCATGAACTCTTACTAGGTTTAACAGCATTTCACCGTAAACCTTTCTTACACGGTAAGTTTACAATCACAAAGAAGGTAAACTACCCCTTCCATACGTAGGTGATCAACCTATCTTATAACCCCATTTCAGGGTATGTTCACCTCAGACTTATCATTAGATTCCGCACCAAAACAATTTGGTTTGGCATAGCTGTAAGACCGAATTTTATGAAATAAAATTATTTAATTTTCCTATTTAGTAAATGGTTAAATTGATAAAAAGTTAAAGTTAAGGGTGATATATGTAAAATTTTCAAAATACGCAATTGGTTATAAAATACTCATTGTTGTCGGGGAATATTCGCTTGGTCGTAGAATATTCTTGCCGCATTTGGGAATATTCGTGACGATAGTATGACCATTTAATGGGCCCTATAAGAAAATAAGCGCCGAATGAAGAAAAGCGACAAGTTTGAGTTTTTTTATAAATAACGACGTAGTTATTACAGATTAACCTTCGTTGGAATACCGGAGGTTAAAATACGATGTCTGGCATTGGTTGCATAGTAGCATGCGGTATTTACAATATTTTTAAATTATTGATTCTTATGTAAGAAGACACTATTCAATAATTATTACGAGTAATTATTATTCAATATTTTATTTTATTGATTCAATAATTCTTTGCGTTGATATTTTATATTATTGTTGTTTCAATAATTATCTTCGCATGATGATTTTCCATTATCGGATCAATAATTCATATTATTTGAATAATATTAATAGATAACATTATTGGCAATGTCTAGAAAGTTCTGTCAAGGAGAGGTTTGGTCACCTAATTGTGCGCCAGTAAGGAGAAATCCTTATCGGAAAGCCTTCTCTTTCCTGGGAACCACCTGGTTGTCATAGTTGTGATTCTGTAATATTATTTGTGAATAATTAATTATTGATTTATATGATAAGGAAATATTTATTTAATGTGGATATAAATGATGGATTTATTTATGTGGTTATAATTGAAGGATTTAATGTTGAGGTGTTTTTTCAGTATTTTTGTAGGAATGGAGGTATTAAAAATCAAATCAGTATTTTTACGATATATTGTGTGAGTTATAATTTTTAATCTGACAGTTGGATCGTTGTGATTTTGGATATGTTATACATAAATAAGTTGAGTATATGTCCACAAATTTTGAACCGTTAAAAATGAACGTATAAATTGTTATGAATTTTAAGAGGTGACTGGTTCAGAAATTGTTGAAGTTTCGAAATTTATCATTTTGGTAGAAAATTCTAGAATGAGTGGGCCCCACTTTTGGTTGGTGAAGAAATGTGCTGAAATTCTATTTCAAATGTGGTGGGTGGGAATAGTAGCAGGTAAAGCCATCAGGTTACAGGTCAAGTCTGCTTCGGCGGGTTAACATTTTCCTATAAATAGAGGGCTAAGTTAGAATTGAAAATCACACCAGAAACATAAGTTTTCTCTCTTTCTCTCTCTATATTATCAAGAGTATTTGGTGAGTATTTAGATACTTTGAGAGTTGTTATTCAGTGCAAGGTTCCTTCGGCTTTACATTCCGGTCAGAAATACTGCTCTTTTGAGGTAAGGGATTGTAAGGGATTTTAAGGGTTATTATGTTTTTCAATTTCAAAATTTTTGTGAACCTTCAAAAATTCTGAAATTAAATGTAGTTGTTGATCATATTGTTTTTATTATCATATATAACATTTTTTATAATCCCGGTGATGAAATTTCTCTTTGACTTAAGTGTAAAGATGGATAGATTATTGGTATGATCGTGACTATGGGTTCTCTTTGGCCAGTAGTGCAAAGATGACTTGTTGATTGAATATCTTTGGCCTGTAGTGCAAAGATGAACTGTTGATGAATATCTTTGGCACATAGTGCAAAGATGTCCCGTTGTTGAATATCTTTGGCTTGTAGAGCAAAGATGACCTGTTGTTGAATATCTTTGGCATGTAGTGCTAAGATGAACTGTTGATGAATATCTTTGGCCCGTAGTGCAAAGATGAACTTATTAGTATGATTATGAACAGGAACTGTGATTTGTTATAACCATGATCTTTGATGTTTCAGGTAAAGACATGTGATGAAAAATATCTTCTTCTTGGATGAGAAAAGAAAATTTGAACTATAATTATGATTATGAGTTATTCACATGACTATGAACAGGATCTGTTGATTAATGTTACAGGGTTAAAGCATTATTGGTGAACTTTTAACATGGAGAAGATAATAGACTTTATGGTCTATTTTACTCTTCTAATGGATTGCTCGTTCTGCTGCAACTATGGTTGAAAAGTTTTATCATCTACCATATGTTCTAAATCTTTGATTTATTACTGATGAAGGCTATTGGTAATTTAATTATCTTTAGTTATGATATTCTTTACTGAGCTAGTTGTGCTCACCATTTTGCTTCACAATTCCTTTCAAGTAATAAGAGTGTAGCTGGGTCGAGCGGGGATAACAGGGGAATAGAACGGTGGTCTATAGCTGTTGAGGTTCTCCCTAAATAGTATGGAAATACTTTTATTGAGAACTTTAGATAAGTGTGTCTTATTGTATATGTCATTTGATATTTAATTTTGGTGAACCAAATAGGGTGAGGTGAATCCAACTTTGGAAGGGTGTTTAGCCACTATCATACAAGATGTCTAATGACATACGACCTCGTGTTATCATAAGACAGGGATGTGCTCATCCTCTTGCTGAGTATATCTACGAGCACTACCTATATGATCTTGGAGTTTGGTTGAAACATAACGTTCAATTGCAGACGGTGGAGATAGTTATATGTCAAGAGAAGACTCACCATTGGAAGGAACATGATAGTAATCTTCTCATTTTTCTTTGGGGTCTATTGGATCAACCAAGGATAATTCTCTGGATATATGATATCTATCATAACTTAGATTCATGGTCTCCTATGTACGAAGGTTTCCTTGAGCACTTTCCAAAGATTTTAATTTCTAAAACAATTCTAGACTGTACCTTTATGTAAGGTATCACATTGAGGTGTTGTCCATAGTTGGGACATGAGTCACAGTTGGTATTAAAACTCACGGTATATGTGTTGTTGTATTTTGTAGGAAAATTGTAGTAATAAAGTTGTAGTTGTTTTCTGTACCATGTATTAGGCGACTCAGAATAGGTTGGATGCATTGAACCTATTTTGGGGGCGTCACAATAGCTCTTCAAAGAAAGCTCGATTTTCTTTTAATCATGACATACCATTCGTCTTATCCAAATCAAGTAGCTTAGACCATACCAATAAATTGGACATCAACTTGAAACATTCGTCTAGTCAACTCACTTGACATCGACTACTTCTTTAAATTCTTTTACAATACATCAAAACGTTTCATGACGTTATAATACCGCACTTTTCACAGTACTTTGAGGACTTCGTCAGTTTATGACTTCATCATTATACATCATACCATAGCGGGTTGTTGATCCTAAGATCACTTCCAACACTAGGTTCAGTTGCATTAATAACTCCATCCTTTTACCATCTTTGCATCAAATGCACTGATGATATAAAATTCATTTTGATAGTTCAAATCAATTTTTATCTAGCCGAATCAACGAGCATAGACATATCAAGAATAGGTCTTTTAAAATCCATTTGTTCCAAAAATTGAAGCAATTCTTTCATTTTTAAAATGCGCACTTCAGCACGATTTCAAGAAACTTTGAAATCTAGCATAGCTAGATGACTTGGAATATCTTATTGTCCATCTTCCTTTATTGTCTTACTTGTGCCAATACTTAATCTTCTTTAGCACCTTCAATGCTAAGTCTACTGAAAATAACGTGTTTTCAGTCTACACATTCCTATACCTTAATACAGTCCATCAATTTACCACACATTATGAGTTCAGGAACTTTCCACAATAATATGAGTTTAAGAACTATCCCAGACAGACCATAAGCATCCATTCACTGAGAAGTTCAAAAACATACCATATAATTATGAGTCACGAACTTACCATAAGTATGAGTTTTAAGAACTCGTACATACCTTATCGTTCTCTACCTATCAAGCATATACATGAGAAAAGATTCACCTTCTCATCATATATATTTTGATAGCGCGACCAATTCCAATGATTATCACTGTAATAAACTGAGCAGTTGTTACACCAAGCACAAACCTCTGCCCATACAAAGGTTCATACAACCCAACTATCACATGAGTCCTTAATTAAAATCTTAAAACTTCTAACTTTCTCTTTACTTAATACGAA
Organism: Panax quinquefolius; assembly: GCA_020205615.1. Lineage (NCBI taxonomy): Eukaryota > Viridiplantae > Streptophyta > Magnoliopsida > Apiales > Araliaceae > Panax > Panax quinquefolius. The sequence goes on from CM035152.1 coordinate 138,326,551, forward strand.
TTTTCTTTAATTCGTATGTTATCCTTTAAAACTCAATCTGAGTTCTTCTTCCCGTACTACTTCGTAGTACCATTCATTCATAGCATTGGCTATAAATCATTCATCGTTTAACAGCTCGCCTGTTACTACGATTTACTATGATCACGTGGTGATCTTCTTATCCTTCTCTCTACGATTATAGTCTTAGGTACTCATACCTAAGATTTATAACCTATCAGCTTTGATACCAACCTGTAACGCCCCGAAATCTGGTCTATTTTCACATCCGGATTCCGTATGTCACGATCCCATCTTCAAATCCCAGGTTCTAAAACCTTAAAACCTCTTTCATTACAAATAATGATAATTACATTATTCTTTACATCTTGTACAAGCGACTTTTATCTGCCACCAAGGATAAATAATCGTTTATTAAACTATTCTATAGTTTAATTCTATCATTCTATATTACAAGTCTTCGCTTGATCTTCAAGCTCATTCATATAATGAATGATACTTCTTCTGGATACCGATCAACTTGATCTTTATGGAATCCTTAAGTTCTTTCTAACATCGTTCGCTGAAAATATTTTTATTTAAAGCAAGTGTGAGCATTCAATTGCCCAGCAAGTCATAACAGTTAAACAAACAACTTTAAGAATTCAAACATTCTTTTAAGACTTCAATAACCAAACAAAGGTTATGAAGCAGCTTGAATAATAGGAATAATCTCGATTCCTATCATTTTAAAATATTAGTCACATTCACTTTGAAATACTTTCATTATCTACTCTCTTTCATACACATTCTGTCTGGCTAGAATCAATAGCATAGACTTAACAATAACGGTTCATATATAAACAGAACATTCTCTTATTAAAGAGTTAAATGTAAGACCCCAACTTATTATAAATAAAATTTAATTTCTCTATATATTATCTTGAAATAATAAGGTGATAATTTGATATAATACTTTGGTTATGGGTAAAATGTGCAAATTTTGCAAAATAAGCAAGTGGTTATAAAATAATCATTTTTGTCGGGGAATATTCATTTGGTCGTGGAATATTCTTTTTGTCGGGAATATCCATACGACGGCACAGTCATTTATGGGCCCCATAACAGAATAACTGTCGGATGAAGAAAATGACAAGTTTGAGTTTTTATAAATAACGGCGTAATTGTTATCGTTAACACTATTGGATTACCTGGTTGTTAAAATACGATGTCTGGCGTGGTTGCATAAAGATAGATTACGGTATTGCACAATATTTTTGAATTATTTATTCTTACATAAGAAAACAATACTCAATAATTATTACAGTAATTACTGTTCAATATTTTATTTTATTGATTCAATAATTGATGCGTTGATATTTTATATTATTGTTGTTTCAATAATTGTCACAAAGACAAGATTTCCCATTATCGGATCAATAATTCATATTATTTGAATAATATTATTAGATGGCATTATTGACAATGTCTAGAAAGTTACATCGAGGAGAGGTTTGGTCACCTAATCATGCGCTACCGAAGAAGGAGAAATCCTTATCGAAAAGCCCCCTCTTTCCTGGGAACGACCTGGTTGTCATTATTGTAATTACGTAATATTATTTGTGAATAATTAATTATTGATTTATATGATAAGGAAATATTTATTTCATGTGGATATAAACGAATGATATATTTATTTTATGTGGATATAAATGAAGGAATTTTATCATGAAATAATTGTTGAAAGTTTGGCATATTTTTATAGAATTATAATTATTTCTCCGATAAATTATTCATTCAAATATATTATTATAATATATTATAATTATTTAAATAATAATATTATAATATATATATATATATAAGCATGTGGTTAATTAGAAACGGAAGTAAGCAAGATGTATTTGAATACCTTGTTGATAACATGGTTTTGGTTGGTGGAAATGGTGTGTTTTCTTAAATTGGTAGATTGTTATTAGGTGGCCCCTCATTTGGCAAAATTTCTAAAAGGGTGTGCATTCATTTCTTTAAGTTGGCAGAGTATGACTTAATTGGGTGGCCCTCATTTGTCAAAAGATGTGTCATTCAATTCTTTATGTTTTGGCAGAATGTGGTTGTTTTCTAAATTGATGAGCATAATACTTTCTCCTACAATGACTTTTCCTTCCAAATTGATGGGCCCTCGCCCAATGAAAAATGAATGAAAGTTAGGCAAAGTAGAATTTGGTAGTTGGCGGAGGAAGTTTGGCAGAATTAGGCCTAGTTGTTCAAACTTTTCTCCCACCGTTTCACTATAAATAGGGGGTAACCCCTCCTTCCTCAACACACCATTTCATAATCAGAAATTCTTATTCTATAGTATTGTCAGTATTTTCTTGAGTATAAGAATACTTTGAGCGTAGTTTTTCTGCAAGATTTTCTCGAATAATATCTCGATATTCGGTCAAATCCAAATTTCTACTAAGGTAAAGGATATTATTTTATTGCAATACTCGTGAGAAATATTATTTTCTTTCATACTCCATATTATGTAAGCAATATTATTTCATCTCGTATTCTTGAATTTGAACTTACTATGGTAAGTATTGCTTCTATAATTCCTGAAATGATTAGAAATTTCGTTTTATCTAATATCATTTCATAAGAATATTGATCTGAACTTTTTAATCAAATTTAGAACTTTTCATGACTGAGTATTGTTCATTTAGTCACATTCACGATTCTTTCGTTCACAGTCTTGTTCACGGTTTACTATTCACTGGTCTTTGTTCAAAGGTCTTTCATTCACGATTCTTATTCACAAAAGAAAAAAAATATTATTTTTCTTTTAAGTTATCTGTTGTGACCCTTATTCTTGAAATTGAATCTATGTTTTGATCTTCACTATGGATTATTATGGAACGTTTTTAAACTTGAATTATCTAAAGTACGAATCTCTAATCTTTGTCCTTTTGTCTCACTGGATTCGTTCTCTAAAATATTTTTAATCATCCTCAGTCCTTAATGGTGATACTTGATGAATATCTTTGGCCTGTAGTGCAAAGATGAATGATTACCTGATGAATATCTTTGGCCCGTAGTGCAAAGATGAACAGGTGTTGAGATGAACATGACAAACTGGTGATACAGATAGATATCTTTGGCCCGTAGTGCAAAGATGAATATTTAATTCAAAATGTATATTGATTGATGTTACAGGGATAAAATATTGATGATGGACTTTTAAATTCATAGATGATAGTAGATTTCATTCTATACTAACTCTTCTAATGAATTGTTATTTTCGCTGTGAATATTGATCTAAAACTTGATGTCCATTATATTTTATCTGATTTGTTGAAGGCTAACGATAATTTGTTGTTCATTATCTTAGTCATAATATTCTTTATTGGGCTAGTTGAGCTAACCCTTTTCCTTTTTGTTCCATTTTTCTTCTCAGGAGGTGACAATGTAGCAGGAACCAGTCGGGGTAAACAGTGATGGTCCTAGACAGTCATTTTAGTAGTCCTCACTATTTTTGTAAAATAGTGTATCAATAAATGTAATGAGGACTTATTTAAGTGTGGATATTGTCTAGAAGACAATATTTGTATTTAAACTCACAGCATGTGTGTTGTCGTATTTTGCACGACAATTGTAATAATAAAAGTTGTAGTTGTTTCTGTACCATGTATTTGGCGACTCATAATGGGTGATGTATACCTATTTTGGGGGCATCACATTAAATCACATAATAGTTCATCTCATAGAAACACCGAAGTGTTCAAATTATGGCACAAGGCCTCATACATTCTAACACATTGTACAAATATCACACATTTGAACATAGACAGAACTTCTCAAGTTCAACATCTGAGAAGTTTTAGAAACTATCATTCATTAAAAATATGAATGAAGTTAGGAAACTTGCCTTACGCACAGCTACAGCTTATAGTTTACGCTGAACTGCTCATTCCAAATACTATGTAGCACATAAGGAAATAACACATGTTCCAATTAGTCATATACTTGACTTTAACATTGGTTTACTTAACTTCCCTTCTTAGGGTTCACGTTCTTACAAACAAAGTTTACGCGACCAACTTCCTTTACCGGTTAACGGCTCATGACATACGGAGATGTCTTACTTAATACGCTCATCATCTTTGATGATTTACATTCTTATCTTCTTCTTATAACTCTCCTAGGACTTAGCACACATCGTGTCTCGCTAGTAGTCCATATGGTACTACGAGTGGTTTTCCACAAACAACCAACAAACAAGTTCCGTCTCATCTACTGCTTTGCCCATAACAATGAGTTAGATCGGGTTGCCCGATTTTGTATATACCTTCGCTCTCTAAAGGAATTGTTTAGCCCAGCTCCCATATGTCAACCATCAAAGGTTACGATTGTACTACAACCTAACTTATCTTAACTTATCCGAACTATTAAACTATAATGTTCGTTAAGTCAATTTCTTATTCCTTATGGCTTTCTGACAAATAAATGTCATACCTCCGGATTTATTCTTTATCTTCTAAGTCATATAGTCTTTTATATACTCAGAATGATCATTCAATATTCATTTTACGCATTTATAGCGTTAACCATTTTACATTACCTTATTCTTATCTCACAACGTCCAATTTATTCGACTCGGAACGTCATCCAAGTTATAAACATTAACTCGGCTTGGTTTATGTTATACGCACTTGTCTTTAATTCAGTTTCTTCACCATTCACAGGTTTAATCATTGATCTTCATTACCTTACGGTCAAACCATACACGGGGTGTAGGTTCTACCCGTTTAGTATTCGCGTACACTTAAACTTTAACTCAGTTCAAGTGTTCAACGCTTACATTTCATTCTATCATTCTCAACTGACTCACATTCGGTTTTCATTAATCTCATTACCGTTCGCTACGGCTTTCTTGAAAATTCATATCTTACTTACTACTTCCGTCAACGTCTAAGTCATACAACTAATGTATATTTAGAACGTTCGCTCGATGTGAATACGATTCACGAGGATCGTTTACATATTCAACATTTACGTTACTTGCCTCTTAATTCTATTCAACCTTCATCCAAGGTTTTAATCGCTTTCATTCATTACTCGTCACCTGAACCCCATGTTCATTATTCTTTCTGAATGTTGAAGTCATACGATTCGTTGTATGCTAAGATCGATCACTCATCGTAACAGCGTTGCATTCACAACGACTAAACACTTTACATTCAACTCTCATTACCATGACATAACATCGAAATGTTATTCATTACCCTCGTCAATCAACGTCTAAGGAATCACCATTATAGCAATCCCTCCCGTTCGTTTATCGCAACTACGGCCCCCGGATATTGGTGCTCTTCCCTTTCCTTCGCGCTGTGGCGCCATTTAGCAGTAGTTGATGGCCCGAGCTCACGCTGCGGCGCCGACCCCCAAGGCACGACTCGCGCTGCGGCGCCGAGCATGAACCCTAGAAAAATTTTCTAAGCTTACACTAATTTGAGATGCTTACTTTACGATATCATATCTTTGTCGTTATAACTCGAAACAAGATCATTCCAATGTCATTTTCTTCCTTATCTTATGTACCTCAATTACCCTTGGACAGAACTTCATTCTGAATCCGTTAAAATTCCATTCTATTAGCTTAATCTTTGCTCTTCCATCGTTTTACGATTTTAACGTTCTTCGTTCATTCATCCGTAATTCGGTCATCCAAACTCGGAACTCGTTCGTTATTGAGTCCACAAATCACGTTTTATACATTCTCTTACATTCTTATGAAACCCTACACGTTCGAGTTCATTTACTAACTTTCTAATTCTCGTTCTTCTTTTAAGAAGTTTTTGCCATAACGTCGTTATAGCTCAGTTTTAATCAATTCTTCATGAACGTTTCTAACGTTCCTAACCAAGCAATAAGAAACTAACTTATACGCAATGGTTTTAAACTTGTCCATTAACAACAATTATCCTACGATGGTTTTAAATTTGTCCATCAACAACGCTCATCGCGTGTTCTTCGCGTTCTTCGTTCGTTCTTCATTTTTAATCGATATTTTGGATTACGATTTTACTTTTTCTTGGAATTTGATGTTATAGAACATCATTCCTTACTTATTTGACCTACTCATTCATAAGATTCATTCGGATCGCTCAAAATCCTTACGAATCTTACACTTCCTTAAGAAATTTATAAACTAAATTTTTAATTCTTATTTCTTCATTTTCTTACGATTTCAACCATATGAAATCATTTCTAACATCTTTTACTACTTATTCTCATTAATCTATGTTTCAACATAGAAAACTTAAAGAAAATTTATTAGAAGCTAGGTTTCGGATTACCTTCCTTCTTTAATCTCGTTCTGTCAGACAAAGCATGCACTCGGGCTAGCTTTTCCTTATTTTCTCACTCTTCATCTGAACTCTCTCTCTCTCTCTCAAGTTTTGGTTGAAATTTTCCAACCAAACAAATGAGCTTAAGGCTTGTTTATATAGAAAACTAAGGCTAAGGGCATTTTAGTCATTTCACCCCACCTCCTTACTATTCATGGCGTAGCCACTAAGTAATCACTTTACTTAGTGGCCAAGTGGCCGCCCCACATGCCCATGGGTCTCCCCCATGGGTTTTACCCTTCCGGTGACCCATCGGTTCGATCCGCAGTTTATTTCTTGGATCGGGCTTAATTAAATCTAACATTGGGCCTTACATTAATTCTTACTAGGCCTACCCTGGGCTTGATTACACATTCCATTGGGCTTGATATAATCCAAGTTCAATTAGATTCTTCAAAGTCCATGAACTCAAAGTCCATTAAGACTAATCACATTCTACGCATCTCATTCTCGTATTCTCTTCGTATATAGTTTGTACGATATTCGTATTCTACATCGTAATAATTTTTACTATACTCGTATAATAACTAATATCATACTCGTATTTCTCACGCATAATAACCCTAGTTATTATACGAAATCATTAAATTCTCGGAACTCACGTTTCCTAACCCTTAGGTTTTAAGTCCACAGGCGAAAACTTCATTTTTGCCATAACTGAAATATTATTGAATATTCCATTACGTCTTAGGATTATTTCATTACGCGTTTCTCAAAAATTCAAACTAAATCTCAGGACAGAAACGGATGAATAGTTCCTATTTCGTCTTTTTCCCCAAAAATATTTTTGTTCCCGAAAAAATTTTATTTTCGTCTTGGAAATTCTTACTCGTTCAGTCTAGCTCGTAGCCAGAATCCTCCTGATTTATAATCATTTTAGGTTATAAAATGATTAATAAACACATAGCACATAATAGTATTAATAAAATTCATTTTATTAATAACTAATTCTTTAAATCTTAAATTCTGGACAATTTAATTTTCCGGGTTGTCACAACTCCGACAATCTAAACCCATCATTACCCATGTAGTGTGTGTGTGATCATTTACTTATTCCAACCAACTACAGACTAAATTTGGATTTCATAATTTATTTCTTACGAAGCAAGATTCACCATTCAAAGCAACTATTTATATAAACACAACCATTCCAGCCAAAATAACATATTTACCAAACATCGAGGGTTCCTATGAAGTTTTATTTCTACTTCATTTCTTCACGAGTGCATGTTATGCTCCATTCCAAAAACTTAACTTATGTGCAATATCTGATTCTCTTTATTTTTTCAAAACTACCCATTTAGCGAACTTTCGACCAACATAATAATGCCACAGAAACAAACAAGTTAATATAATAATGCATATTTAAATATTTTTCTTAATTTTCTTGATTTTCTTTTTTTTTTCTTTCTTTTTAATATCTATGCCCCATAGATTCCCCCAAACTTGTTTATTTAGTTCCTTTTAGCCTTATCTATCAACATTTGCAGATGTCATTAACATTTGAAATTTAATTTCCCCTAGAAGATAATTATGAACTCCTTTGATCTAAATCAGTTAAAATAAGTAAATTTACGTGCTGACTAATTACACAAGCTTTTGACAAACTTAGATTACCATCATGACTCAATTCAGGGGTAAGCACCTACTATCAATTCTATTCAAATTAACATAAAATACCAATCTCATCATTGGCCAAGCCAATTAAGACCACACTAACCCATCGCACAAATTCATGCAAAAATGCAATTATACTACATGAACACATTCTAATGCAACAAATATGAATATGCAAATAACTACCATGTATTATGCAAACTAAATGCAACACAATCCTAACACATAAAAATAAAGAACTACTATCAAAATAACTAACTATATGCATTACGATACTAAAATGCCCCTAAACTTAAACTAGACTGTAAGACCCCAACTTATTATAAATAAAATTGAATTTTCTCTATTCATTATCTTGAAATAATAAGGAGTTAATTTGATATAATGCTTTGGTTATGGGTGAAATGTGCAAATTTTACAAAATAAGCAAGTGGTTATAAAATATTCATTGTTGTCGGGGAATATTCGTTTGGTGGTGGAATATTCTTGTTGTCGGGGAATATTCGTACGACGGCGCAGCTATTTGTGGGCCCCATAACATAATAACTGTCGGATGAAGAAAATGACAAGTTTGAGTTTTTATAAATAACGGCGTAATTGTTATCGTTAGCCTTTGTTGGATTATCGGTGGTTAAAATACGATGTCTGGCGTGGTTGCACATTTAATACCAGTATTGCACACATGTTGTTTTTGAATTATTGATTCTTACGTAAGAAGGTACTACTTAATAATTATTACGATAATTCTTTATTCAATATTTTATTTTATTGATTCAATAATTCTTTGCGTTGATATTTTATATTATTATTGCTTTGATAATTGTCATTGCATAGTATTTCCCATTATCGGATAAATAATTCATATTATTTGAATAATATTATTAGATAGCATTATTGGCAATGTCTAAGAAAGTTCTGTCAGGAAAGGGTTTGTCACCTAATAATTGCTGCGTTAGTAAGGAGAAATTCTTATCGGAAAGCCCCTCTTTCACAGGAGCGACACTGGGTTGTCATAATTATGATTCGTAATATTATTTGTGAATAATTAATTTTTGATTTATATGATAAGAAAATATTTATTTTATGTGGACATAAATGATGGATAGGAAAATATTTATTTTGTGTGGATATAAATGAAAGAATTAATGTTGAGGTGTTTTATCAATATTTTGTCATAATGGAGGTATTAAAAATCGTTCGTATGTGAATTTCGGGCATTTTTCGTTTGGAATTTAGAAAAACTTAAAGCTAAAAAGTTGTAGAGAATTCGATTTCCTATGGAATGGACATAAAATTCGTATTTTTCTGATAAAAGGACTATTTATTATGAATTATTGAAGTTTCAGAAATAAATATTTTTATTAAAACATTGGGGGCCCACTTTTGTTTTTTTTGTGGAAAATACTGAAATGGTAGGCTGCAAATTCAAAGTGGGATTCTGATTATTCAAAGTGGCGTGCTTGAAATAAAATATTAATATTTTATTATTTAGTCTGCTTTGGCGTTCTAGCATTTTCCTATAAATAAGGTGCTTAGTTAGAATTAAAAATCACACCAGAAATACGTTTTCTTTCTCTCTATATTATCGAGCTTATTTAGATACTTTGAGAGTTGTTATTCAGTGTAAGTTTTCTTCAGCATCATATCTGATATTCCATTCAGAAATACTATTCTTTTGAGGTAAGAGATGTTATTTTCTTCGTAAATGATATTATTTTCTTCAGTATCATTATGCTGAAATATTGGTAAGAATTTTATTGTGAAATTTCTACCTTTTTGTGTCGGGGTTGCTATTCACGTATACGACACTATTCACGAATACGGCACTATTCACCGAAAAATGAAATTTTTTCTTCTTTGTCCCAGATGTCTGTTATGGTTACTATCTCTGATTGTATCCATGTTTTGATTTTTATTCTTGACTTTTACTCCATTATGGTTTATTATGGAGTATTTTTAAACTTGAATTATCTAAAGTACGAATCTCTAATCTTTGTCCTTTTATCTCACTAGATTCGTTCTCTAAAATATTTTTCATCATCCTCAATCTTTAATGGAGATACTTGATGAATATCTTTGGCCTGTAGTGCAAAGATGAATGATTACATGATGAATATCTTTGGCCCGTAGGGCAAAGATGAACAGGTGTTGAGATGAACATGACCAACTGGTGATACAAATGAATATCTTTGGCCCGTAGTGCAAAGATGAATATTTGATGCAAGATATATATTGATTGATGTTACAGTGATAAAGTATTAATGATGGACTTTTAAATTCATAGATGATAGTAGATTTCATTCTCTACTTAACTCTTCTAATGAATTATTATTTTCGTTGTGAATATTGATCTAAAACTGGTTGTCCATTATATTTTATCTGATTTGTTGAAGGCTAACGATAATTTATTGTTCATTATCTTAGTCATAATATTCTTTACTGGGCTAGTTGAGCTCATTATTTTCCTTTTTGTTCCATTTTTTTTTCTCAGGAAGCGAGAATATAGCGGGAAGTAGTCGGGGTGTGGAATGATGGTTCTAGATAGTTGTTTAGCAGTCCTCATTATTTTGTAAAATAGTGTATCAATAATTGTAATGAGGGCTTTATCTTAGTACGGATATTGTCTAGAAGACAATATTTGTATTTAAACTCACAGTTTTATGTGTTATCGTATTTTGCACGACAATTGTATTATGAAGTTGTAGTTATTTTTGTACCATGTATTTGGCGACTAAGAATGGGTGATGTATACATATTTTGGGGGCGTCACATAGACATTGTCCTCAATGGTAGAAATAGGAAAAAGTAAAGCAGGAATTTCCTAAAAATATAGAAATCTTCCTCCTTGTCCGCTATGGTTGGAGAATAAGTTAGGAAAATGGAACAAGTTGGGCACCACACTTGATTTTGACTTGAATAACTTGAAAAACCACAATAGAAACAATTTTATTAAATCCTAAATAAATGCAAATTCAAAAACTAAAAATTAAACTTAGGTTGCCTCCTAATAAACGTTTGTTTTATAGTCTCAGCCTAATTTCTCCAACTCTCTATCCAATTTCCCTTTTAAAATTGAGGAACCTTCCATCCATTAGTAGCAACGTATCCTTTTAGAGCTTCCCAAGAGAAAGTGCCATTAAATCACAGCCACCTAGCATGGTCTTTTTAAATAAATTCTTCTTTAACACCTTCAAGTAGTTAGGCTTTTGCCCAATTGTGTTTGTTAAGAGATTGTGGCATTAAAGCTTGTCAAACATAATGGGCTCTTCTTTTATCTTCCATTTCTCATCCCACCATGGCTCCAAAGTATTACTAGCTCTCATGTCACAAAGATCTTTACCGATGACATGACTACCAATTGGACATGATCTTGAAAAACTGCCCAGATCCTTGAATTTTGGAGGAGAAGGCACATGGGACACTATCAAAATCAGCTCATCTTCAGTGGAACTCACAGTTAGATCTTTGCCGACCTCCTTTTCTTGATCCCTGATTGTCTCCTCTCTTTTATTTGGCATATCCAATTGCAGATTTGGTTCGGGCTTTCCATCAATGTCGGAATCCATGTCATAAGGCCAAGTGTATTGAAGACAAATGTTCGAGGCATTAAATAGTTGTTCCATCTGGTTCGCAAAATTTTAACTCGATATCTCCTGACTAATCCTCATCTCCTCACTTGAAGCTATGAACTTGGACATAATCTCCTCCAAATTTGGATTTTCTTCTTGTTGTAGTGGAGGTGGACACGAGAACTCCGATGGGTATGTTGGACTTGGAGTATAAAATTGATCTTGATGATTATGGCACCATAAAAAATTTGGGTGATGCCCCCAATCGTGATGATAGTTGTTAAGATAGGCAGAACTGTTGGCGTAATCACCGCCAGACTATAACAACTCGAAACTGATGGCGCATTGATGACTCGAATGATTTCCAACACAATAATCACAAGTAACCACCACACTTTGATGACGTTGTGTTGTAAAAGCGTCCAACCTCCTCGAAAGTGTCTCAATCTGTGCTGACAATGCAGAAAATGTATTGAGTCCATCAATCTTCGCTTCCCTTGGATGAGTCATTCTCGTATACGGCCATTGATAATTAAATTCAGCCATGGTGAAGGAAAAGAAAGTAAAATAGAAAAAGAATTAAATAAAATAAAAAATAATTAAAGTAAAAACAATATGATAAAAATTAATATTGGAAAATTTTATTAAACTAATTCCCCGGCAACGGCGCCAAAAACTTTTTGACCGATTTCACAATCAATATATGTGTGCAAGTATACACGGTAAACAAGTAATAAAATGAAAGTAGAATATCGTTCCCACGGGGAATTATTTAATAAAAATTACCAATTACTAACTCTTAACCAAACTAATTTTATTTAAATAATCAATTTAATGTTGTGAATTAAAATATATAATTAAACTACTACTAACTACCACTAGTTAAAAATCAGGTTATGGAGATTCAAGATCACAAATTCACTTATTGCTTCACTTATATTAAAATACTTCTTATTAATTATGCTCACTATTCTGGATTGTTAATCAGGAACTCATTAGTATTTATAACCACATTCAGATCCATTACAAACATATCAATCCAATTCCACAGTTGATAGAATTGAATCAAACACCCTAATTAACTAATTCACTATATTCCTATGTAAATTACAATTAAAGAGAATTTAAAGCACAAGTTCCCTATCAGATTACATGCGGTGAGTAAGTATATTCCTATCCTAAACACAAATTATGAATTCTAAAGCCACGTAGAAAACATAATCACATGCTATTATAATCATATCTAAATCTATACTTCATCTCCCGAATTCATATAGATTATCATAGTAATTGTTAGCTAGACAATTAAACAATTATGCACAAATCATAATAGACAATCAAATAATAGATCACAGTAATTAACAAATAAGCATACTAAAATAAGTTATTCAATAAGATCCATTGCAATCTTAAACGAGAAATTTAGTTCATAGTCATTGAATTCAAATCAAGAATCCACAATTGAATAAACATTAAAAGACAAAAATAAAAGTCAAGGAAAGAATGAAATTTGTTGTCTGCAAATCGGATGCTCCCCTCTTGCTCCTACTTTGAATCCTTAATGCTCTCCAAGTTGCTTTAATCTCCAATCCAATCTAAACTAGGGTTTATGAATAAAAGATAGAATCTAATGGAGTGTATCCCTAAACTAATGTACTAACATGGAGTCCCTATCTATTGAATATCTTATTATATGCCTCACATCATGTATTTATAGTTTATAAGTAAATTCCTAGCTTAGAAGGAAACCCAATCCAATTTGGAGTCAAAAAAGTATCAAAATTCGCCCAAAAACATGACCCAATTTGATATGGCCCAACCCCAGCGCCCTGACGCTGCTCACGGCACTTGTAATCTACCTCTAGGTGCCCCGGCACTTGAAATAGCCTAGGTTTGGATGTCGCGGCGCTGGACACTTTTTTAGAATTTCTGCTCTAACGTCTTTTGGAAAAATGGTAGTAACTTCTTTGTCTGAACTCCGATTTAGATGATTACAGATGTTCTAAAAATAAGAGAAGTATATCTACAACTTTCATTCTTTGAGTTTTTCGATATACGGGCTGGAGAAATGCTGAAATTGGCCCTGAAGTTGCTGTTATGTAAATGACAAGTCGAAAATCCGAATCAAGTAACCTCAAACGTCGATCCAAGTACCTTTTTTCCCAATTCCTACAAAACAAAGAAAAACACACATGAATAAACATAAACACTTAAAAACTACAAAAAGATTAAGCTCAAACGCACTCAATTCATGGGTACAAAACCAACTCATCAAATACCCCCAAACTTAAACCTTTGCTTGTCCTCGAGCAAAACAAACCAATGTTATACATAACTAAACCAAACACAATGCACATGTGAACAATACTCTACAATCCTATAAATCTGACAACAAAGCAGTATGATTTTCAACAACATGCCTCAGAGATATCCTCAAGAAACGGAAACAGAACATCCAATCAATGCAAATAAAAAACTGAAACCACTTCAACAATCTAAACCCATCACTACCCATGTAGTGTGTGTGTGTGTATGTGATAGTTTATTTATTCCAACCAACTACACACCAAACATGGATTTCATAATTTATTTCTTACGAAGCAAAATTCACTATAAAAAGTAACTATTTCTGTAAACACAACAATTCCAACCAAAATCACATATTTACCAAGCATCGAGGGTCCCTACGAAGTTTTATTCCTATTTCATTTCTTCACGACTGCGTGTTACACTCCATCCCGTGCTAAAACTTGACTATGCAATATCTGATTCTCCTAGGCTTTTCAGAACACCTCATTTAGCGAACTTTCGACCAACGACTCCCAAACAAGATGGTTTTAGGGCGCTGGGTGTAGAGATATCTCCTAAGGCTTTCTCGTTCGAGTAGTAAATGCCACAGAACCTAACAAGTCAATATAATAATGCATATTTAAATATTTTTCTTTATTTTTTTTTCTTTTTTTAATATCTATGCCCCTATAGATTCCCCCAAACTTGTTTATTTAGTTTCTTTTAGCCTTATCTATCAACATTTACAAATGTCATTAACATTTGAACTTCAATTTTCTCCCTAGAAGATAACTATGAACTCCTTTGATCCAAATCAGTTAAAATAAGAAAATATACATGCTGACCAGTTACACAAGCATCTGACAAACTTAGATTACCATCATAAATCAATTTAGAGGTAAGCACCAACTTTTAATTCTATTCAAATTAACATAAAATACCAATTTCATCATTGGCCAAGCCAAGAGCCACAAACCCATTGCACAAATTCATGCAAAAATGCAATTATACTACATGAACACATTCTAATGCAACGGATATAACTATGTAAATAACTACCATGTATTATGCAAATTAAATGCAATACAATCCTTACACATAAAAATAAAGAACTACCATGCAAATAACTAACTATATGTAGTACAATACTAAAATGATCAAAAACTTGTTGATCGATTTCATAATTAATATATGCATGCAAGTATACACGGTCAATAAGTAATAAAATGATAAGAAAATTATCGTTTTCAAGAGAAATTATTTAATAAAAAGTACCAAATACTAACTCATAACCAAATTAATTTTATTTAATCAAATAATTTAGGATTGTGAATTAAAATAATTAATAAAACTACTATTAAATACCAGTAGATTAAAATCAAATTATGGAGAATTAAGATCACAACTTCACTTATTGCTCACTTATATCAATACATTTCTTATTAATTATGCTTACAATTCTGGACTATTAATCAAGAACTTATTAGTATTTATAACTACCTTTCGATGCATCACAAACATATTAATCCAAATTCACAGTTGATAAAACTAAATCAAACACCCTAATGTACTAATTCCCTATATTCCTGTGTGAATTACAATTAAAAATAATTTAAACCACATGTTCCCTATTAGATTAGATGTGGCATAAAGGTATATCCCTATCCCAAACACAAATCATGAATTCCATTACCGTGCAAAAAACACAATCACATGCTATTCTAATCAGATCTAAACTGATAATTCATCTCCCGAATTCATATAGATTATAACAGTAATTGTTAGCTAGACAATTAAACAATTATGCACAAATCATAATAGACAATCCAATAATAGATCATAATAATTAACAAAGAAACATACTAAAATAAGCTATAAAATAAGATCTATTGCAATCTTAAACGAGAAATTTAGTTCATAGTCATTGAATTCAAATCAAGAATCCACAATTGAATAAAGATTAAAAGACAAAAATAGAAGTAGAGGAAAGAATGAAATATGTTGACTAAAAATTTGATGCTCCCGTCTTGCTCCTGCTTTGAATCCTCAATGCTCTCCAAGTTGCTTCAATCTCCAATCCAATCAAAACTAGGGTTTGTGAATAAAAGATAGAATCTAATAGAGTGTATTCCTAAACTAATCTACTAACATGGAGTCCCTATCTAATGAATATCTTATTATATGTCTCACATCATGTATTTATAGGTTACAAGTACAATTTCCTAGCTTAGGAGGAAACCCAATCCAATTTGGAGTTAAAAAAGTATTAAAATTTGCACAAAAATGCGTCCCAACTTGATATGACCCGACCCCAGTGCCTCGGCGCTGGTAATCTGCCTCTGGGCACCCTAACGCTGGAAATAGCCTAGGTTTGGGCGCCCCGACGTTAGACACTTTTATGGAATTTTTTGCTTTAACGTTTTTTTGGGCAAATGACCATAACTTCTTCGTCCGAACCCTTATTTAGATGATTCAAGATGTTTCGGAAAGAGGAAGTAGATCTACAACGTTCAATCTTTGAGTTTTTTGAAATACAGGCTAAAAAATGCCGAAATGGGCCCTAAAGTGGCTACTATGTAAACGGCAAGCAGAAAATGTGAATCTAGCAACCCCAGCCGTCGATCCAAGTAACTTTTGTCAAAATTCCTACAAGACAAAGTAAAACACGCATGAATAGACACAAACACTTAAAAACTACCAAAAGATTAAGCTCAACCGCACTTAATTCATAGGTACAAAACCCACTCATCAAACACCTTTCATGACAAAATCATAAAATCTACAACAGTTCAATTCTAGAAAATCTCTTTTTTAGCTTTGCACATAAGTGTTGATATTAGCATAATAAGTTCTTCAATATAACGCTTAACAAGCACATCATTGCACAAGGTTCAATCATAACTACATTTGCTCACATAAACATATTATTGCACGGAGTGCAATATATACAATTATTTACCCAAAATTAATTCATTTGGCACATTCAACTTGTCACAAATAAATAGTTATCACCACTAATATCCCAACCATAAATATTCCGACTGGAATAGCTCAAAAATCGAGTTAGGCCGATTCAAATTGTGATAACTCCTTTTTCATAAATTATCTCATATAATATAATAAATTTCATATAACAAATGAAATTCAAAAATTTAAAAGCACGCCATTGCATGGTGTGAACATAAGAATAGAAACTTGCACAATATACAAAGTTGTGTAAGTTAAGAAACTTGCCTTAAACACTTCTTTACAGCTTACGCCATATTACTCTTCAAACAACCTACATATATCATTAAAGTTGAACATGTCAATTAGTCAAGTATTGACCCCAAATATTGGTTTACTTTAGCGTATCTTAGCTTATTTCATAATTTACGATGTTTGGGTTTTATAACTCAACGCAAATTACTTAACTTTATACACCCCGGTATATTTCTCTTTTAACTCTTTTCATAGATTTAAACTTTAATTCAAAAGTCAGATGATACTTACATTTTATAAAGCTCGGTACAGCGTAACATAACATTATTCTACTACTCGGCTTTTGGAAACCAACACACATTTAGTTTATTTCCCGCTTAGCCTGAATCATATTTTAGACTTCAATTTTAATGTTCTTCCATAACTTTATTAATTCCATTTCATTTCATATGGTTCAGATTTTATGATTTAATCAACGCTCCCAACTTTTATTTTTCATTTTTCGTTACAGGTATAAAGTAGACAGCAGGGTTAGGTGTCTGCTTTAGCTTTAAACTCCCTGTTTGTCAATCCAAACAGGTTACTATCCCATCTGCATTAGGTTTAAACTACATGTATGTTAATCCAGACAGGTTACTAGCCCGTCGGCATTACCTTTAAACTACATGTCTCCTGAAGTAGTAACAAACAGATTTTCATGCTCGTCGCAATTACTTCGCAACATCATAACTTCCATTTTTATGGAAAAGATTTATGGATATTTTATATGTATAATATACATAACTTTTGGGTGCGATAAGTACGAAAATAATAAAATTATATAAGCATTATCACTACAAGAAAAAAGGTTATTTTCGACGGAATTATTTTAGTCGGAAATAACCTAATCCCGACAAAAAATCCATCGTAATTATTTTCTTTGTACATAAAGACTTAATTTGGAGTGAGCCTTCCCGGTACAGCTATTCCCAACGAAAACTGTTATCACAATTACTTCCGTCATAAATAAAACCTCACCTTTTAATTACACAGTTCCGACCCTAGCCTTGTTCTTATTTCATTCTCCCCTCTTCACAAATCAGGATTGCAAAGCAAAAGAGAAAGAAAATTGCAGCAACCTATATCAGTGGCCTCCTCAGATCGCGACATCATTTCCTAAATCACTGACAACATCCCAGCCCCTCTATTAGAGAAATAACATAAGATTGTTATTTAGGATAGTTTTATATTTAAAAAATAGTTAGAATATTGTTTTTCAATTACCATAATTACCTTTTGAGAATATTTGATTATGTAAATCCCTTGATTTTAGCTTAAGTGATTTTTTAATTCACATGATTCTAGCTTAGGTGGTTATCCTATATGCATATATATAGGACCAACTCTGTTTGTAAATGTAACAAGTCATATAATACAAAACTAAGTTTTATCTAAGCTTTAACATGGTATCAGAGCCACAATGCCTAAAGGCTTATAATCCAGTCTTTCGTTGCACATCTTTTGTTCTCCTTCTTCTTCTTCTCTTTTGTTATTCCTCTCTATCCAGACAGTCTGCGTCCCAATCCAGACACCCTGATCACCTGTCTGCATTCCAGCAATTGTCCTTGATTTCTTCTTCTTCTTCCTATAATCCTATGTGTGAGACCCCAAATTTTATGAATAAAGATTTAAATTTCTCAAAATATTTTTTTGAATATTATGGTGTGGATTTGATATAATGTTATAGTTGTGGCTAATATTTGAAAATTTTTCAAAGTATGCAAGTTGTTATATAATATTCTATTGGTCAGGGAATATTCGTTTTAACAAGGAATATTCATACGGCGACACAATCATTGGTGGACCCCACAACGAAAGTATTGTCGTAGTAAGAAAATGACAGAATTATCATTTTATAAAAATAATGGCGAAAGTGTGACCGTTAAAACTGTTGAACTACCCGGTGGTAAAAGTAAAGTAATACGCGTGGTTACATAGTAGCACACGGTATTGATTATTGATGCTTACGTGAAAAGTCACTCAGTTATACTCAATTATTGCTACAGTAATTGCTGCATCATATCTCTCATATTATTGATTCGATTATTGTCAAAGTATCATCTTCATAATGTGATATATTATTAAATCAATAATTGAGACGACAAAGTTATTCATATTATTAAATTGCAATATTTACAATGTCTAGAAGTTCTGTCAAGGAGAGGTTTAGTCATCTAATTATGCCAATAAGAAGAAATCCTTATCGGAAAGCCCCCTCTTTCCTGGGAACGGCCTGGTTATTAAATATGGTGAATTATAATATTAATGATGAATAAGTTCGTGTTGATTAAAGATGAAATTGATAGTTCCATTGTGTTGGAATTATTAGTGTTAGTGAAAATCGACATTTATTTCGATAATAATTGATGTATGGAGGTTATATTGACCAATCAGATAATTAACCGGATAAATGAGCAATTAATTGCTATTAATTCACATGATTATAACTATTTGTTCACATGTGTGTACTATTGATTCACATTCATTTACTATTAGGGGAGTTGGTGCAAGATTGATAATACTTGCATGACTAAGTTAAAAATGGAGGTATAGATGGAGGTACTATACTATAATTCGTATTTTCACATGTCTAGAACTATTGATTCACATGATTTACTATTGATTCACATGATTTACTATTAGGGGAGGTGGTGCAAGTTTGATAATACTTGCGGGACTAAATTAAAATAAAGGAAAAGAGGAAGGTATTATCTTATAATATTACGAGCCCCAAAACATGCAATTATCGAAACTATATTTTCCTATAAATAGAAGCTCATTCCTTCATTATTCTTCACCAATTCACTAAAGCTATAGAGAAATTATTATTATAGAGAAATTATAGAGAGAAAGAAGAAGAGAAGTACGCTACCTCACTATTCGATTATCCGGTCTTCTTACGAGGTAAGGGTATTATTTCCTTCAGTATTCATGAAGAGAGCTTCATTATTCCATTCTTTATTATTATGTTGGAATAACTTTCATCTAAATACCGCATACATGGTGAAATTCTTCATTATTCCATTCTTTATTATTATGTTGGAATAACACATGCATCATGCAATACCGCATACATGGTGAAATTCTTCTATTATTTCATTCTTTATTATTATGTTGGAATAACTTTGTCTATCATGGCAATCTACCGCATACGTGGTGAAATTCTTACATTATTTCATTCTTTATTATTATGTTGGAATAACTTGTTCATCTCAATACCGCATATACATGGTGAAATTCATCATTATTCCATTCTTTATTATTACATTGGAATATCATGTTGTCTGCGGATGACACGTATGACTGGTTCCATTCTTTATTATTACATTGGAATAACCTATCTGCATGCGGTTTATCGCATGCCAGTGAATTTTATTCTTATTCTATTCTTTATTATTACATTAGAATATCCTTTTACATGCGGATTACGCATGACACTGGTTCCATTCTTTATTATTACATTTTGGAATATCCATACATCGTATTACGCATGACCGGTTCCATTCTTTATTATTCTTTTGGAATAACTATATCATGCGATCTATCATCGCACGCACGGTGAATTCTGTTGTTATTCTATTCTTTATTATTACATTGGAATAATCACTTTATATGGATGGATTCAGCATGCATGGTGAATGATCCTTGAATTCATTCTTTATTAAATTGTGGAAATGATGCATCTACGTGGATTACTGCATGGCGGTGAAAATCCATTTGCAATTTCATATATTCTATTATACTCGTATGAGATATCATTTCTTTTGTACTCATCATGGAATATCATTTTCTTTGGTATTTTTTTACGAGTTACTATTCATGGGTTACTATTCACCCAGTTACTATTCACTCTAGTATTATTCACTCAGGTATTCGGGGCACTTTTCGTGTCAGAGTACTATTCAAGAGTTACTATTCACGGGTTACTATTTACCAAAATTACTATTCACCCGAATATTATTCACTCGAATATTTAGAGTACTTTTCATGCCGGGGTACTATTCACGGAGTACTATTCCTGAAGTACTATTCACGGGATACTATTCACCCGAAAAATATATTTCTTTTCTGTTCAAATTATTTTTGGTACAAGAATATTATTCTTGAATTTTACTCTACAAAGCAGTATCATGTTGACAATTTGGACGTTATTGATTCCTGGATAAATTAAATTATAAATCATTAAAATTTATCCTTGAACTTGTTTTATTGAATTATTATGTCATTGTCATCATCCTCGTGCTTATATTGTGATGAAAGTCATCTTTAGCTTACGTGCATAGATGGACTTGGTATGATTATGACCAGGGATCATTCAGTATAATCATGACCTGTAATGTTATAAATGATGTGGTAAAAGTCCTTAGTGGCCTGTAGTGCATTGATGGACAGTTTTTGGTATGATTATGACCAGGGATTATTCGGTATAGTCATGACCATTGATGATTTAATGAATATCCTTGGCCCATAGTGCAGGGATGATTTGATGATGTGGCTTATTTATTAAGCCGAGTCTCAGCGATAAAGTTGATGAAAAACTTTTTAAATCATAGAAGATAGTAGATTTTATGCTCTACTTGACTCTTCTAATGGATTGCTTATTTCCATTGCAGTTATTGATCTAAAACTTGTTGTCTATTGTATTCTATCAGTTGTTATACTGTTGAAGGCTAAGGATAATTTATTCTGCATTATCTTAGTCATAATATTTCTTACTGGGCTAGTTGAGCTCACCCTTTCTTTCATTGTTCTCTTCAGGAAATGAGAATATAGTTGGGACAAGTCGGGGAATGGAGTGATGGTCCAGGATAAATGGCTTTAGTAGTCCTCACTATTCTACGGAATAATGTGATAATAATTGTAATGAGGACACCATTGAGTGTGGATATTGTCTAGATGACAATATTCTTGTTTAAACTCTCGACTTATGTTTTTGTCGTATTTTACACATTTGTTGTATAATTAAGTTGTTTTTGAATTTTTGTACCATGTATTTGGCAACTCAAGATGGGTGATGTATACCTATTTTGGGGCGTCACGGTTAGTATCAAAGCTTAGGGATATGATCCCTGGTGAGATGTGAGACAAGAACTAGGAGGAGAGGCGGGAATTCTTCGCTAGTATGACCTACCTAAGTTAATTTGGTATTTAATTGGTTGGTCGAGTATAGGGATAATATGTGATATGTTAATTAACCCTTGTTTTGTGGCGGTGTTTGAAAATGGCATCGAAAATGTTGAGATCCATGATGAAGCACATGAGGACCGTTGAGTCACCCAGCGATCAATAACCAGGATAATGTCTCAATGAGGAAGACAAAAATCCTCGGGTAAATAACAACACCGATCGGATGATGAATGATGGGATGTTCAGAGGCTTTATGCAATTCATGCAACATCGACGAGAGAGACTCACATTCATAATGCGAGGTGGAAACAATGGCAACCACGATTTGGTCACCGCTAAGCGATTCAAGGAGCTGGGACCGCCAGAGTTTTGGGAAAGCGAGAACCACTTAAAGGCGGAAGCGTGGTTAAAGCAGATCACCAAGATATTTGATGTCTTGGGATGCTCAAGGAGCAAAAGGTTCCTTTTTCCACCTTTATGTTGCGTGAAAGCGATTCTTTGGTGGGAATCTATAAAATGTACCACTAACTGGCGACTTTTCAAGATGTCTTGGGAGAAGTTCAAGAGCTATTCAACGACAAGTACTTTCCGAAACGTATTAAATCATATGAAGGAGGTAGAGTTTATCAAGATGGAGCAAAACAATATGGTAGTGTCCTGATCGAGGCTAAATTTGTGGAGTTATCCGATTTGCCACCCCATTGGTCGATAATGAAGGAGCGAATGACACGAATGTTTCTAAGAGGTTTGAAACCCGATATACGTCAATACCTCATTTCTCACAAACTTTGTTTATATTCAGATGTTGTGAATAGGGCTCAGTTATTGGAGCGTGATAATGAGTCAGCACAACCAAAAGGCAACGACCAACAACATGATAATAATCCTACCGGTGGTAACGGCCATCGAAGCAATGATAACCATCGTGGGGGAAATTATCATGCCAGGAATGGTAACCACTTCGGTGGTAATCATAGCCAAGATAATAAAAGTGGAAATTTCAAGAGGAGGAGATTCAATAATGATGGATAGAGCGCCGACACCAACTTTTGTTGTTAAGGAAGGAGAACGACCACCGGTAGTATGTTACAAAATGCGGAGGGAGGACACATCGGTCAAATTGTGTGATGCGGTCAAAGCGTGTTTTAATTATGGAAAGAAAGTCATTTAGCCCAATTTTGTCGTGCACCAAAGTCAAGTCCATTTGGGGACGGTGGCACCAAAAGCGGATCTGGACAAAACAAAGTCAGTGGTTTCAGGAAGAGCATTTTTCGTGACTTCTCAAAAAGCGAGTAACCTGGACCAAGTTAGCACAGGTTAGTTAATTATAAATTCTTGTGAAGTCTATACCGTACTAGATATCGGTTCTACCCATTCTTTTATCTCTCTTGCTTACGTTTAATGTTTAAATTTGACTCCGGAGAAGTTAGACTTTGACTTATCTGTTGAAACTCCGTTAGGAGAAACCTTCGTTACCTCCACTGTTTATAAATCTTGTTTGATTCAAATCGACACTTTCACGTTACCTGTCGATCTTATCTCTTTGAAAATACTTGCCTTTGATGTGATTTTAGGAATCAATTGGTTAACTAGTCATCATACTTTTCGTAAGGTTGTTAGCTTTCATATTCCTAACCAACCTGTTATGCGAATTCGAGCAACCAAACCACTAAAGTTAATCACTATTATATTAAGCCATAAGTAAAGAGCCCCGAGCCTTTCGCTGGTGACTTCCAAGTCTTGGAATACACCGAAGCCAAAATATCCATAGGGGACGTCATGAATAAAGGTGGCAAGTTGATAGGTATCAATGTGACGTGTTATCCAAGTCTTGGATGAGGGTCACAGTTTTGAATGATATTTCTATTGTTAATAAATTTCCTGACGTATTCTTGAAGACTTCTTAACCTAACCCTAGAGCGTGAAATCGAATTTTGTATTGACCCCAGTACAAAACTCATTTCTTTAACCCTTAAATATTTCTTCAACCAAAACGAACGTATAATGCGCCAAAGACGTTGGCTCGAGCTACTGAAGATTATGATCGTACCAATCAATATCAGCATGGAAGAGAGAACGTCGTAGCTGATGAGTTGAGTAGAAGATCGTATGCATTTACGAGTGCGATGTTATTAACACAAAAACCCATTTCGTATAACTTACAAATGATGAAGATAGAGTTAAAGACTCTAGGGACCCACGTGATGATAACGAATATACGAGTAGAATCGACTTTAATCGATAAAGTTAAAGCCGCTCAAACTACACACCTGGAGCTGATGAATATGAAGAAGAAGGTTCAAGAGGGCGTTATTCTAGAAGCAAGAGTCGATGAAGAGAAGAAATCTCAACCCTCGATTTAATTGGCCCATTTGAAATCCTCGATCGAGTAGGAAATGTGGCCTATAGACTCGTTTTACCTCTAAGTATGTCGCGTGTTCATAACGTTTTTTTTTTACGTATTGATGTTACGTAAATATGTGGATGACCTGAACCACATTATTGAATTAGAACTAGACGAGATAGCAGAAGATTTAACGTGTGAGGAGATACGTGTTAAAATCTTTGATAAGAAGGATCACATTCGACACTCAAGGTTTTACCTCAAGAGTTAGAATTTGAAATGAAGTCAAGGTATCCTCATCTCTTCGGCATACCAGGTACGTACGTAAATTTCGAGGGTAAAATTTCATAAGGAGGGGAGATTGTGAGACCCCAAATTTTATGAATAAAGATTTAAATTTCTCAAAATATTTTTTTGAATATTATGGTGTGGATTTGATATAATGTTATAGTTGTGGCTAATATTTGAAAATTTTTCAAAGTATGCAAGTTGTTATATAATATTCCATTGGTCGGGGAATATTCGTTTTAACAGGGAATATTTAAATGCGATGATACAATCATTAGTGGACCCCCTAGCGGAAGTATTGTCGTAGTAAGAAAAGCAGCGTAATTATCATTTTATAAAAATAACTACGAAAGTGTTACAGATTAAAAATGTTGAACTACCACCGTTAGTAAAAAATACGATACGCTGGCGTGGTTGCGTAGTAGCTTTGCGGTATTGATTATTGATGCTTACGTGAAAAGTCACTCGGTTATACTCAATTATTACTACGATAATTGTTGCATCATATCTCTCATATTATTGATTTGATTATTATCACGATATCATCGTGCATAATATGATATATTATTAAATCAATAATTGAGGCATGTAAAGTTATTCATATTATTAAATTGCAATATTTACAATATCTAGAAGTTACATTAATGAGAGAGGTTTGGTCATCTAATCTAATTGCGGCAATAAGGAGAAATCCTTATCGGAAAGCCCTCTTTTCTAGGGAGCGACACGGTTATTAAATATGGTGAATTATAATATTAATGATGAATAAGTTTGTGTTGATTAAAGATGAAATTGATAGTTCCATTGTGTTGGAATTATTAGTGTTAATGAAAATCGATATTTATTTCGATAATAATTGATGTCTAGAGGTTATATTGACCAATCGGATAATTAACCGGATAAATGAGTAATTAATTGCTATTAATTCACATAATTATAACTATTTGTACATGTATGTACTATTGATTCACATTCATTTACTATTAGGGGAGTTGGTGTAAGACTGATAATACTTGCATGACTAAGTTAAAAATAGAGGTATAGATGGAGGTACTATACTGTAATTCGTATTTTCACATCTCTAGAACTATTTATTTACATGATTTACTATTAGGGGAGGTGGTGCAAGTTTGATAATACTTGCAGGACTAAATTAAAAATGAAGGAAAAGAGGAAGGTATTATACTATAATATTCTGAGCCCCAAAACGTGCAATATAATTATCAAAACTATATTTTCCTATAAATAGAAGCTCATTCCTTCATTATTCTTCACAAATTCACTAAAGCTATAGAGCAATTATTATAGAGAGAAATTATAGAGAGAAAGAAGCAGAGAAATCTGCTACCTCACTATTCCAGTATCCAGTCTTCTTTTGAGGTAAGGGGTATTATTTCCTCAGATTATTCGTGAAGAGAGCTTACATTATTCCATTCTTTATTATTATGTTGGAATAACTTTTATACATCTAAATTTTGCATACATGGTGAAATTCTTCTATTATTCCATTCTTTATTATTATGTTGGAATAACTTTTATCATCACAATCTGCGCATACGTGGTGAAATTCTTTACATTATTCCATTTTTTATTACATTGGAATAATCTATATCGCATGGTCTACCCTATACTTGGTAAAATTCTTACATTATTCTATTCTTTATCATTTTGTTGGAATAACTTGTCATGCAATCTACCGCATACATGGTGAAATTCTTCTTGTTATTCCATTCTTTATTATTACATTGGAATATATCACATGCATGCGGATTACGCATGACTGATTCCATTATTTATTATTACATTGGAATAACCTATCTGTGCGATCTATCGCGTACATGCGGTGAATTTTGTTGCTATTCCATACTTTATTATTACATTGGAATATCACATGCATGCGGATTATGCATGATGACTGGTTCCGTTCTTTATTATTACGTTAGATATATCTTCATGCTTGTGCGTATTCGCATGACACTGGTTCCATTCTTTATTATTCTTTTGGAATAACACATACATGCGATTCTATCGCATGCTGGTGAATTCTGTTGTTATTCCATTCTTTATTATTACATTGGAATAACACATACATGTGGATTACCGCATGAGGATGGTGAATAATTCTTCGTATTCATTCCTTATTAAATTATGGAAATGATGCATCTACGTGGATTACCGCATGGTGGCGGGTGAAAATCCATTTGCGGATTTCAGTATATTCTATTATAATCGTATGAGATATCATTTCTTTTTTTACTAATCATGGAATATCATTTTCTTTGGTATTTTTATGAGTTACTATTCACGGGTTACTTATTCACTCGTATTCTTGGGCATTATTTTCGGTATTGGAGTACTATTCACGAGTTACTATTCTTATTCATGGTTACTATTCACCGAATATTATTCACTCTGGTATTTAGAGTACTTTTCATCTTGGGGTACTATTCATGGGGTCTTATTAGAAGTACTATTCACGAGGTACTATTCACTAGAAAAATATATTTCTTTTTACGTCCAAATTATTTTTGGTACAAGAATATTATTCTTGAATTTTACTCTACAAGCAAAGATATCATGTTGACAATTTGGGCGTTATTGATTTCTAGATAAATTAAATTATAAATCATTAAAATTTATCCTTGAACTTATTTTATTGAATTATTATGTCATTGTCATCATCCTCATGCTTATATTATGATGAAAGTCATCTTTGGCTTACGTTTATAGATGGACTTGGTATGATTATGACCAGGAATCATTCGGTATAATCATGACCTGTAATGTTATAAATGATGTGGTAAAAGTCCTCAGTGGCCTGTAGTGCATTGATGGGCCGAGTTTTGGTATGATTATGACCGAGGGATTATTCGGTATAGTCATGACCATTGATGATTTAATGAATATCCTTGGCCCGTAGTGCAGGGATGATTTGATGATGTGGTTTATTTATTAAGCTGAGTCTCAACGACAAAGTTGATGAAAAACTTTTTAAATCATAGAAGATAGTAGATTTTATGCTCTACTTAACTCTTCTAATGGATTGCTTATTTCGCTGCAATTGTTGATCTAAAAACTTGTGTCCTATTGTATTCTATCAGTTGTTATATTGTTGAAGGCTAAGGATAATTTATTCTGCATTATCTTAGTCATAATATTTCT
This sequence comes from Panax quinquefolius, assembly GCA_020205615.1. Taxonomy (NCBI): domain Eukaryota; kingdom Viridiplantae; phylum Streptophyta; class Magnoliopsida; order Apiales; family Araliaceae; genus Panax; species Panax quinquefolius. The sequence goes on from CM035152.1 coordinate 138,354,555, forward strand.
TACTGGGCTAGTTGAGCTCACCCTTTCTTTCATTATTCTCTTCAGGAAATGAGATAAAACTGGGGACGAGTCGGGGAATGGAGTGATGGTCCAGGATAAATGGCTTTAGTAGTCCTCACTATTCTACGGAATAATGTGATAATAATTGTAATGAGGACACCATTGAGTGTGGATATTTTCTAAATGACAATATTCTTGTTTAAACTCTCAGCTTATGTTTTGTCGTATTTTACACGACAGTTGTATAATTAAGTTATATTTGAATTTTGTACCATGTATTTGGCAACTCAAGATGGGTGATGTATACCTGTTTTGGGGGCGTCACACTATGCCTCCCTCAAATCAAATCAGCAACTCATTAACCCATTATTTCTCACCAATCAAATCAAGTACCATCACTAATTAAAAAAAGTCAATTCTCCATCCAATTGCTCTAACATGATTCATACCACTTCATACCGTTCTCCAGAATTCTACTCTTTATCATATGAACCAAAATGGTGGGTAAATCCACTACAAAAATTGGGGCTTCAGCAATAACCGATTTTCATTGCTAAAGGTGCCAAATTTCGTTGCAAAAGGGTTTTGGCAACGACATTACTGTCGTTGCGTCTTTCGTTGCGCAATGATCGTTGCTAATTGTTCCGCAACGAACACTTTTTTTCGTTGCCAAAAGTAATACATTTTGCAACAAAATTTGGCTTCAGATGACTGAGACATCGATCCTTTAGCAACAAAATGTATTGTTGCGAGAATAATTAAAATTTCGTTCTTTGAAAACCCCATTTCGTTGCAAAAAAGCACGCTAATTGGTGGCTATTAACGTCGAGGATCTTCTCGCAACGTCCCAATCACGTAAGACGCATACGATCCTCGCAGACGGTAAACACGATAAACACCACAAGCTTGACGGCGGTTCCGTCGGGGGATAGCTCAGGCGTGAGAGTCAGTATACGTGTTCACAAGGTTAAACAATGGAGGAATATAATGTCTAGTGTCTTGAGAGAGAAAAAATAATTCTTTGTGTATATGTGATTATGAATGAAGAAGTGTATGAGAGCGTACCTCTTTGTGAAGACTTCCTTGCTAAGTTATACTCTCTTTGCACGGATCTGAGTGCCACCCACTATTACGATACACCCCTTGATCGATGGGTTCCAATAGGCGCATATAGTTTATCCTTTGCTTTTTGGTCCTTTGTTCCCCCGCCACGTAGGTTATAATCCCATCCACATTAATGCATGGCGGGTTCTACTAGTCGGCCGTCATGCTTTTTTCATCATTACAAGTCAAAGATGTAGATATTTAAATATATGATGGGTCGACCCAGCGATTGGGTCCGATCTTTAGAAGGACTTAATAAAGATAATAAAGTGACTAGATCGATAATGTCGACACCCGATAATGAAGACCCAATGGACTAAGCGAATATGTAGGCCCAATCCATTCGGTCCGATAGGAGAAATATCACGACCTGACATTGCCCCTAGTTTTCTATTAAGCAGGAGGTTTAATAGGAAACTATAAATAACATCGGTTCGGGACAAAAGGAACTAATATAAGACCGATGAAGGCCCAAAATGCGGCTTACCGAAACCCATATGGTGAATATTAAATGGCAACATAAATTAAGATTGGAAGTTCATTTAAAGAGCCCGCTCCAGCCAAACATACAACAACAAATATTTCACCGCCTCTCGAACAACCCAAACCTTCGCCACAAAAACCATTCTCTTACGAATCTAGGGCGAAAGGCTGTGGCGACATCGATGATCATCGGTTGCAATAATTCCATCATGGGCCCGATGGGTGAAGGAGTGATATACCGGACTAAAGGAAGTTGAGATTTGACCATCAATACAGGCGATCGATTAATATTGGTCATCTCTGAGTAAACATTGTCTTCGTGTGTTTTAGTCCCAAATACAAAGAAGCCGAAAAGGATATCTAGAAGAAGAGAATCAGAAGATAAATCAAGAGAATAATCAAGAGAATATCAGAAGATAATCTGAGAAGATAATAGAAGAGAAATCAAGGAGAATGGAAAGAAGGAAAAAGCCATTCTGAAGTTTATGTTTGGCAAAAGGAAAAATCAACCTTAACATTGTTCTTCTCAACAATGAATGCCTTCGGAAGGATATCGACAAGGTCGAAGAAGAAGAGCTGAAAGCGACGAGGCCACTCATCGGGTCATCAACGATATAAATGCCGATCTGTCGAGCTAAAGGATCAAAGCATACGGTACATCGTCGGAAGCTCGAAGAAGAGCTCAAAGAGCTTGGGCCCTTAGATTTTGGGTGCACGCACTTGTAGAAGACTTTTCGTAGGAGATCTGAGCGAGAATCCGGAAAATCCGTAGAAATTTGAACAATAAGATCGTCCATATGTATGCCAAAGGGTATGAAATCTGCCGAAGTAAAGGCAAGAAAAAGCTCAGGCCAAGGTAGATCCATCTCTTCTAGACTCTTTAGATGGTGACGATGACAAGGAAGAAGCCTGAGGATGACCTCTCCTTATCTTTAATTGTAGAACTTTACGTAAAAATTCTAACTTGTTGTGAACAGTTAATATTTAAAATATCAACTTCATGCCTTATTACTTCTGAATGAACATTTCTTGTCAATAATTCAGTATCAATTAAATTGTATGAACTTAACTTAGGACATGAACTAGATAAGGCGTATAACAGTTAATTTATGAAATGAAGTGAACTGAATTTAATGGATAGAATTTAATGAACAATATTGAATGAATCTGAACTCAACACTTGAACAAAATAAAGTAATGTATACTTATCGTTTTAGAAGTGTGAGATCGGCCATGTGTGAGGTGAATTTGGATGATCCTCCTTGCACCATCGAAATCTTGCTTACCACTCGGGGTAGAACAAGTATATAAGGACCAAGATATAAGGATCAAGATATAAGGATCAAGATATAAGGATCGATAGTGACCATTGATTTACCACCTGGTAAAATCAATATAGGATCATAAGGACCTTGGGCTACTATCGAATGGCCAGCGAGTCCTACCATACCTCCTTACACCATAGTGACCATTGATTTACCACCCTGGTAAAATCAATATAGGATCATAAGGACCTTGGGCTACCATCGAATGGCAATGAGTCCTACCATACCTCCTTACACCATAGTGACCATTGATTTACCACCCTGGTAAAATCAATATAGGATCATAAGGACCTTGGGCTACCATCGAATGGCCAGCGAGTCCTACCATACCTCCTTACACCATAGTGACCATTGATTTACCACCCTGGTAAAATTAATATAGGATCATAAGGACCTTGGGCTACCATCGAATGGCCAGCGAGTCCTACCATACCTCCTTACACCATAGTGACCATTGATTTACCACCCTGGTAAAATCAATATAGGATCATAAGGACCTTGGGCTACCATCGAATGGCCAGCGAGTCCTACCATACCTCCTTACACCATAGTGACCTTAGGACAAATAGGACCAGGATCAATAGTGCAAAAGTGAATGTGGATGAGCCATAGAAATCATCTGTCTTTGACTCCACGGTTCTTTCATGAATATCCTAGAGAAGTGCTTTGTAGGCCAACAACTTGGTCGAATGATCGTCATGAGATGTCTTTGTGAACTTCCAGAAGAACATACTCTACTGCCGGATGGAACCAAATGTTTGAGTAATGATGCCGAAAAAAGGTCCTTCGATAAAAATTCTCATCGATGAGAGCAAAATTGACACTCTTGTACTTGGTTTTCTTTGCAAGACTTTTTGATCCAGGAAGGAAAGAGGCGCCATCTGCCATCAAAGTTATAAGCATCTGTGGTGGCTGACTTCGATAATGCATCAATGAAGCGGAATTGTTATTGTGATCGACCCTTGATAGCTTTCTTTGTCTTGATGTCCAAAATAGAATATCCATCTGCATGTAATGTCCACGAGCTCTCGCCTGCTTTGAAGAAGCTGCAAGCGGCTTTGTCGATTCCTCGGCTTCTCTTTAACTATTATTAGCCCGAGAAAAGAATTGTCAGACCATAATGTCAACCGACTTTGGAAATATTTACGAAGTGTTGAATTTCCAAAGTGCGGCTTATTGATCTGCTTTGGTGGCGAGTCCTTCACTGCGGCGAGAACACTTTCAATGATACCTTTTTTGCATTCTCGGATGAATATATTCTTGAATTGCTCCTCATCCGTTTGTGCCGTAGTCCGAGAACCCCTAGGATGAGGTATCCTCTTCGGATGCTTAGGAATATGGGTGTATTTTGTGTGTCTTTGAATCGAACGAACTTTGGCTTGACCTTAGGCAGGCATCTCAGAAGAAAAGTATCTATAGAGGCGGTGTGCCCCGGTGGACTCTCGGGAGTGTGATTTACGGATATACTTGGTGAAACTCTCCGTCGCGGTGATGAGGATACTCGAGGCGTATGCCTTATTTGTGATTCGAGTGCGGGCTCCTGGATCAGTCTCTTCGTCTGCTGCGACCATAATCCCGAAAACCGATAGGGCGGGATACCCTCTTCGGTCAATCAGAAAATGGCTGTTGGGACTTCATCTACTCTGCTTCGACCATCATCCCGAAGACCGATAAAGGTGATTACCCTCTTGATTGAAACAGAAATGGTGTTGGGTATTCATCTACTACTGCTTGACCATCGTCCGAAGACCCGATAGGGCGGATTACCCTCTTGATCAAACAGAAATGGTCATTGGGTCTTCATCTACTCTGCTTGACCATCATCCGAAGACCCGATAGGCGAGATTACCTCTTGATCCAAACAGAAATGGCTGTTGGGTCTTCATCTACTCTGCTTCGACCATCATCTTTATCAGCCTGACCACTTCGATGCCGAATTATGGGCGGGGTGCCTTTTACTTGCCTTCGGTCATGATCCTGCTCTTTATCAGCAACAAAGACCAACCATCTTCGGGCTTTGCCGTGGGATCTCGAACGAGAACCCCCTGATTGGTGCCATAACTTCCGATGTAGAACAAGCGGAAATATTGTGATTGATAGCTCAAGAACACTAGAAAAGCCCTTCTTCTAGCGCTTGATATTAGCGTCGGGATCTTACGCCACGTCCCGATCACGTAGAGGCATACGATCTGCTTACGATAAACACGATAAACACCACAAGCTTGAGCGGCGGTTCCGTCGGGGATAGCTTTCAGCGTGAGAGTCGATTATACGTGTTCACAAGGTTAAACAATGGAGGAATATAATGTACAGTGTCTTGAGAGAAAAAATAATTCTTTGTGTATATGTGATTATGAATGAAGAAGTGTATGAGGCGTACCTCTTTGTGAAGACTTCCTTGCTAAGTTTATACTCTTTGCACGGATTACGGTGCCACCCACTATTACGACACACCCCTTGATCGATGGGTTCCACCCAGGCGCATATAGTTTATCCTTTGCTTTTTGGTCATTCCCACCATGGCAAGTAGGTTATAATCTCATCACATTAATGCGTGGCGCGGGTTCTCTAGTCAACAAGTCATGCTTTTCATCATTCAAGTCAAAGATGTAGATATTTAAATATATGATGGGTCGACCATTTGATTGGGTAAAATCTTTAGAAGGACTTAATAAAGATAATAAAGTGACTAGATCGATAATGTCAACACCCGATAATGAAGACCCGATGGACTAGCGAATATGTAGGCCCAATCCATTCGGTCGATAGGAGAAATATCACGACCCAACAAAGCAACGAAATGAACTCTTTTTTTTTTTGCAACGACCATGCACTTTTGTTGCAATTGACACCATTTTGCAACAACATTTTTCGTTGCAGTAAATTATGAAAATTGTTGCCTAAGCTATCTTTCATTGCAGAATGTAAACTTTTTAGAAACGATTTTCGATTGATTTTGATTATATTATTTAAGCAACGACATTATCTTTGAATCAAGAACGAAAATGTTTATTCTTTGGTTATTTTTCAATAGCAACGAAAATAAATCGATTAAGCAACGTCATTATATGTTGCCGTTTCTTTATATGTGCAACAAAAGTTGATATGATTTGCAACGATAAAAAATGTTGCCTTTTATATTAATAATAGCAACAATATCATCTCCGTTGTTATTATGTTAATTTTTCGTTGCCAAATATTATATTTTTAATGCCATTAGCAACAAAAATTTATTGCTAAATGTATAAAAAATTGTTGCTATATTAAAACTTGTTCAATGCTTTGATAACGAATTGTATTGTTGCCAAATCAAAATTTGACATTCTTTTTGTGTACCTGACTGGCTTAATGTCCCCATAGCAAATAATGGCAAAAATACAAAAAATTAAAATATTATTAACTTAATAAAATCATCCACTACATAATCATTCATTATCTTTACAATTAACCATCTAAAGCTACCTGGTTCTTCAATCAAAGTATATATCTACATATATATAGAGAGTACACTTCATAATTTCGTCCCTTGTCTTTCGTAAGCGTATACTTAAAATTTGATACCCAGTATTGTAAGGCATGTCGTAGAAGCAATCTTCCTGCACATATTTAAAAATAATAGCAAGTCAGGAAAATGAAGCAAATAAGTCACCAGAGACACTTAATGCCAAAATCAATACACAAAGACAATAGAGTTGCTACGTGGTACTAATATTATTAAACCAACAGACTATCCACAATATTTATTAAATGGTTGAGCATATAGAAAGATTCCAGAGTCCTTCAACTGACTTAATATAATGCCTTAAATAAGATAACATGAAGTACATACTAGTTTGACAAACATACACAAGATGGTACCATGTGCAATGTGCATGTATATAATTACAACAACTATGACAAAGATACACCTGTTTTATGTGTCCAACTTTGAAGTAACAGTTATGTGAAAAAAAACTAAATCTTCTATTACACTTGGCACACAGTTCTGTATGTGTAAATCCTTGATTTTTATTTTGACAAACTCAAAATTACTAAATCTGGACAAACAACATGCAATTTTCAACCCATACAACAAGAATATTGCTAAACTCAGAGAGCATTGCTAGTCATATATAATTGTCTTGTCGAACCAGTGCTGCATGTTCATTATATAAACATCTCTCCAACTGCAAACCTAAGAATATATAAGGATTATGTCGACTGCCTCAAAATCAAAAGTCGCTTGCAGTGATCGAATTCGAAAACTGAATCTAATTCCAACTGGTCAGCATTGCTGCCCAGCTAACCATAATAGTACCAATATATTTGAACACGTTAAGAGGTTCATCTAGCTGACGGTCAATATTTGTTGGCAGAGGCTAAAGTTTCACCTAATTACCACTCTCCCCATATGTCAAACCAATCAGTTGAACATCCCAATTTGATACACTGACCATAAAAATAAGCTACATTTATGCTGCAGAATCTTAACATAATAAACAGCGAAATGATGAATTATTTTAATTGAAGCATGGGTGCTTGTTGTTTCCCAATGTCTTTTGTATACATTTTGTACCCCGTTTTTGGCGGGCTTTATTAATTACTATGGTAAAATAAATGCAAACAAAATCTAGTAGACCACAAAAGGCATGAATTCTCTTTGAGTAAAATAATTCAACCATAAGTGGAGAGTGCAAGTCACAAAAGGAAAATCCATATGAAATACTTAATTCAATCATGCACACTGCAAGAACTCGTTCAGCAGAATTACTATTGAAAGGCAAATTATATGCATACCTGAAAAGCAGATACTATGTCGACCACATGACCTTGAAAATGACCAGGCTGCACAGAAGACGATCAAAAAACTATTATCGATGTCAACTTCAATGAGATAGAATTAGCTAAAGGAAAAATAAATAGTGTGCAAGTGTTATAGCATCTGCCACTATCAAATTAATTTTATATAATAAAACGACCCTTACCAATTTTGCCAATATACAACAAAAAAATGACCAACCACTGAATTTATAATGCTTATGCCTGTGTTCAACGTTTTAATGATGCTCCTATCTAGTTTACTAGACTTTCCTTCGTTGTCAACTCTGAAACCAGATTCCAAAAGTATATTTTTTTTAAAGTTGCTCTTAATCTAAATAACAAAACTAAAATTTCAATCCGCAGCATTACATCCAACACAAGTGTGATTTAATAAAACTAACTCGGATAAAAACATTAGCACTAAAATTTATTGCCATGTACTACATCTCACATATTCATATTGATGTTGGTTTGCACTATTAAGACGTGACAGAATGCATCTTACTGTATTCACATTGATACTGCCTTCTACTTATGTTTCTTTTCACTTCAGATTTCACGAATGATCAAATCAGTC